>CM029116.1:0-72500 GCA_016859345.1 Istiophorus platypterus
CCTTCAATTGAATATAACCATACATTTTGGATATATTAAACTAGAAAAAAAAAAATCAAAGCTTAATTGCATTTTGGATATCCACCCACCCTTAATTTAACCTCCAATTTCTTCATCTTATCTTTTGTTCTTTCTTCTTTTTTCTTCTCCTTTTCTAATGGGGATTTTATACTTAGTACAGGGACCCCAGAGGGGAAAATGTGCCTGTCCATACCTTGCCTTCAGCTCTCCACTCCAAACCATGTTATCTTATCCACACAGCTGCAAAGAAGAGAAACAACTTTTTTTTTTTTTTTTTAAACAGTGGAGAGATCAACTTTATTTCTTACAGATGTTTGGATGTTTCTCTGTACATGACAGAATGTATTTACACTGACAGCCCTGCAAGGGGCATATGTACAAACAGAGGTATGACAGTGTACAGTATCATTGTTAATGCATAAATTATCTAATAAATACACAGGATGGATCAATGATGATCACTTCAAGGTAGAAATAGACATGTATAATGTGGATATTAAATATGTGAGACAAACAGCAGAGGACGAAGCCTAGCCCTTGAGCAAGGCACTTGGTCACGGATGTGTTTTCACCAAAACATGTTATTGATCAGAAAATGTAAATATGGTCTGACTGCAGCAGATTGCCATCGGAAGCTATCAAGCACCAGCACACTACAAGTTATATCTATCAAAATTTTGAACTCCTTTATACCTGTCAAACACCTGCATGGCCTCTCCAGTTAGATCAGTGTCATTAAATGCCAAGCAGACATTTTTGCTGAAGTGGCATTTGTTGGCATTCAGGACCCAGAATCAATATTAAGCCCATGTAGGTGTTTGACATGCACAGTTTGACATCATTAGATAGTAACTTTGGCATACAAGATATGGATATTCTGCGAGTAAGATATCAAACTACTAAAAACATATCTGGATCTTTTATGTGATCTTAAGATCATCTTGTGTGCACGAGCAAGATAACGCGAGGACAAAAAAAATCAAGACAATAACTTGTCTGTCTTTATGATGTAAGCACAAAATGTAGTTCTTCTGCAAGTGAGATACTAAATTTGCAAGAACAAGGTAAATCTGCATCTTGATCCATGATGTGAGCTTATCCTATTTTCTTGTTTGCAAATGATCAAGATACACACATCTGATATGGATCAAGATGATGGATGCACAAGTAAACATCTTGACAAAAGATAACTCTTTAGCACATGATATGATCAAGGTAACTCTTACACAATTTCCAGAAGTATGTAATCAGGGACCTGTGTATCCACATATCTGTGTGCACAAAATAAAACTGAAATCCTACCACTTGAATCAAACCAGTAATGTTAGTCAACAGCTCTCAGTATTTGCATTATTTTTAATAACAAAATATCTGAGTCATTCTGAGTCTTGTCTCACAGTGAAAGGCATGAGTTAGAGAGACTGAAGGCGGCCACTGTTTTTTTACAATAATAAAATATTTCCTGCATGTTTGACACTGAAAAGATTAAGCATAATAAAGCTGAGGTCAAACTGGCAGATATGTGATTAATTGGAGATTTAAGGCATCATTTCATTAAAGTTTGGATTCATCTCCATACCACCATTGTCCATCCATAAATTTCCTGTTTCTGAAAATATAGAGCCTTTAACAGAAATCCTGTTAACAAGAAATCACTGCTGATCCTGTTTTATAAAGATTTCTTCTGGACAACTGTTTATTTCACTTGTACGAAAATAGACCCAGGCTTGCTGTTGATCAACTATACATTACAAATTATCTGCTGTCGATTTTGGGGGTTGCTTTTCACTGTCCTGGTGAAGTTGAGACTCCTGCTATATGCCTTTAAGGGCATTTTAAAATTTGACATTTTAAGTTTGCTACTTAATGACAACTTTTAAATGCAAGAAACAACCTGATTCACAACACAGGATTTTCCAAAGTATTTTATAACAGGGATGAGCTGTCTTACTGAAGACCATCTCCAATAATGCCGTTATAATGAATATGCTGTTATGACATTGGGGGGATAAGAGGTGCTTTTTCACACAACACACGTTGCTCTTACATTTAAAAAGTGTGGCTGGTTTTTAGGTTATAATGTGTTTGCTAAAAAGGATCAAGGTGGCTTACCAACTCTTCTTTCAGAAAAAAGGGAAACAAGGTTTCCTTTTCAAAGCATCCAGGTTTGTTTTTTTTGGGCTGATGTTATTTTGAGGAAAACATCAGTCAACATGTCAATTAAAAGAAAAAACAAAAACGAAAACAATTGTCCATTGTAAAGTGAACTGCCAAAAACCACAGTGAAATGAAATCAATACAGCAAAACCTCAAACTGGACAAGCTGACAATTGTAAAGTCTTGCTGGATAAACAGTTGAAATTATTTAAGAGTCACTGTAAAATGTTTTGTAAATCACTATCAACTTATTATATCAGCTGTAGTTAAGGCTTTTATAAAGATAGGAAAGTCCCAGGTCAGACCCAGATCAGCTTACTGGACTGAGAGAAGTCGTTCCACCAGAGTTAAGACAAAATAGTTCATCTCAAAGGGTCTATACTAATATACAGGATAAATCTGACAAAATGTTAGAAATTTCTCTTAATTAATCTGAATGACATTTCTAAAAAAAAGAATTTAATATCTTAAGTTTGAAAATATATTTATTTGGTCCCTGAAATAGTTCTGGACCCTCAACTGTCATTGTTATCTTAGTTATAGGAAACTCTTTATTTGTCTTGTTGATTCACAGACTTAAAATCTGATAAGAAACAGGGGGGCAGAGAGAGAGAAGGAGAGACAAACAGACAGAGAAAGACACGGGCAGAAAGAAACAGTAAAACATCTGACAGGAAACACAGCTCATTTTCATCAACTGATCTGATTGTCCCTACGGAGCCTCCCTCAGACCACCTGATCGGTTCGGGAGCATCTCCTGACATCCCCTCGTCAATTTTACCACGTCCTGTTTTTTTCAAAGACACCTAATGAACTCTAAAAAACAACTGCACTTTATTGAAGGAATAAATATGTATTTTAGTACCAAAAGTTGTGTGTCCTTTTGTATGTTCTTTCTGATCCTGCATCCACCCGGTCAGCAGGAAGGACAAAAACTCAAAAACCATCAGTTAAACATCCCCTCAAGTGGCCAGGCTGCAAGGTGTCCAGCCCTTCAGGTGTTCCACACTTTGTTTCATAAAGTCATAGTGTTCCTGTTTGGCAGACTGGGAACTTAAAACAGTTCTATTAAATGTTTCTCTGCAGTCTCTTAGCTGCTGAAACATTTAAAAGTTTAAAGGGTTCTGCTGCATCCACATCCTCATCCGATATGTCAAGGACCAGAGGAGGTTCTGACTGGTCGGTTAGTCAGGTGAGCCCGAGATGAAGAGATTGATCGCAAGTAGATCACAGGAGACCTAAAACCAACTGGCCCAACAGCAGCTCAAAACGGGCACGTCTGGTTTCTGGAGCCATATTGGACTTGTGATTGATGTGGTGATGTACCAGAATCTTGCTCACGGGAGCTGGTCCTCAATACTAATCCACAATCGTCTACATGTCCAAAAAATTGAGACAAACAACCAGCCTCTTCCGAATCCAGGGTCAGTTTTTTAGTCCCAGCATGATTTGATTATAAGGGCAGGAAGTCTCAGCGTCACTGCTGAGGTTTTTAGGGCCAAGGTTGTAAAAAGTCTCCAACTTAACAAGTCATCAATCCTTTTACTAAGCCCTAAAATCTTAACTATAACAAGTTATACCACCGAATGTAGATGTTAAAAGGGACAGGTATCTATTATTTTGTCTTTTTAAATCCTTTTTAAAAAAATTCTCTAATCAAACTCATCCTTCTCAACATGACTGCAGTCATATGTGATGGCTTGATTTCTTTCAGGATAATCTTATTTTAAATTACTGCACAAGTCTTGCAGAAATTATGTTTGTCAAAAGCTGCGACTGTGAAAACAACAAGATTCACATGGTCACTTTATCTGAGATGTCTTGACCATGTGCAGGATTTTTTTTTTTTTTTTTTAAAGTTCATGGAAAACAAACCTGCCCTTGGAACAGCTCGATTTAGTTCACTGCATGACTCAATAGTCGACATAATGATCTGTCAACACAGAGATATTTTGCAGTCCGAAGTCTTTAAGCTTTCATTGTTACGAAGGCTGTTTATCTCCAGGTCAGACTGAGCATGACTTTGTTTAGCTGCTGCAGGTTTTACACAGCCTACACATGAATCTGATATGTTATATCATTACAACTTACTGAGGTAAATGATAAAGAGTTTAACACTGAAAAATTGTAAAGGTGTCATCAGTCAGCTCATCATCCAGTGAGAATCTTTCATTACAAAGATCCTCGATTTTAACAGGACATTCAGTTTTAAGTTAAACCTTCAGAGAGAAAAAGCTGTTCCCAGTGCAGCTTTCGCTGTGTTGAAGGTCAGACTTTGAGACAATTCATTATGTCTGAGTCAGAATTCACCATAGTTTAACTGACTCTGCAACTAGCAACTCAAAGAACAATTCATTTAGATCCAGACCTTTGCTGTCATCATTGCTGTTATGAGCTTATCCTGCACTAAAAGCTGATATGTACTGGAATCATAGATTAATATAAGAATCTCACCTGGCTGAATTTTTAAAAATTTTTGTCATTTCACTTTTGTATGTCAGGTCAGTTTCTCTACACAGCTGAATGCAGAAACCTGAACCTGCTGCAGACAGACACTCTGTGGTGATGTAGCAAGAATAATAATCACCAAGGAGAGAAGTTTGTAGTAATAAGGCTACAAAATGTAAAAACACAAAGTCTGCATTTGTGACTCACTTATAAACAAGCTGTAAAGATGGAAACTATTTTTTACAGTGTACAGTGACTAGATGTCAAATAAGTCTTGGCTCATACTCGCCATAATCTCAGCATTGTCTGTATATGGCTCTGGTGCAGCCCTTCTTCTGTAGGTAGAAGAGCTACAGCACCCTCTACATCCTGGATACTGATTGGTCAGTGGTTGAGATGACAAGGCTCTGGCAGAACATTTGATTAGTTCTGTCTTTCTCCAGGTGGTGTCTGTGTGTCACTGCAAGGAGGTTTGGTCAGTTTTCTGAGAATGAGCACTCAGCAGAGACATAATGAGTCCCTGTCCTGTTTTTGGTCCTGGTCCAGTACCAGTGGGTCTGTTCATGTATGGTGTGATGTCATGGACCTGGTTCTGGTTAAGAGTCAGAGGTCAGGTCAGGTGGATGAGGTTGTCGGTAGCAGCAGAGGTAGGAGGAGGGCAGGCAGTGGTCTCTAAAAGAACAACAAGGAGTCGGATCAGTAAACCGAGTAGGATCAGATCTGGGTTTGCTACTGATGTTACTGAAACCTGACAGTAGTTCAGACCAGAACTTTAAAGTTTAGACATAAGATGACATAAAATAAAATTAAAACATCTTCAAAATTATGAAAAGACTGACACATTGGGAGGATAATGAGTTATTTTTCACTTCCACACCAGATAAACCACCAGTATTTGTAAAAATCACATTCTGCTGAAAACAGTAGCCTGTGAAAGATTATAAACTTGTTGCTGCTGTTCTCACCCTGTTTGGATATTCTAAGGTCCAACACAGTTCGGAGCTGCTCTAACTATCTTCAGGTCTATTCAGATCTTTTTACACAAGTTGTCATTGATCTGTATCTGTATCTGGACTCTGAAAAAAGTCAGTCTAAAAAAAAAAAACGTAAATGCATGTAATAGAATATAAAAGCCCAGATAAGCACAGAGACAGATCCGGCAGACTGACTGACCTGACAGCAGTCAGGCCTCGCTGGCACTGCTGTTCCTGTTCAGCTCTCTGATGCCCTGCAGGATCCTCTTCATATGACCCACCTTCGTCACTCCCAGGTCCTAACACACACACGCACACACACAAATATCTATCACTATCAGAGCATGTACAACAAGTATGAGAAAGCTTTCACTTTTCTTCAATCCAACATCCATCCATCCATCATGCAGTCAGTTCTCTATGCAGCAGTTAGTTAGCTTTTAGCTGTTAACAGTTAGTGTGGAGAGCAAGTGGTGATACCTTCAGGTCCCTCCTCTCCAGGTGAATGAGCTCGGCTCCGCGGACATCATGTCCAATGAAGATGTCCTTATACTCGGTGAGACAGAGGAAATCCAGCCACGCCCCCACCTCCTCCGTTCCCCACTGGTGAACTGAGACACCGACAGGAAGTGGTTCAGAAAGACAGGATACACCCCACCACAGAGAAACTACAGACACCCCGAGCGGTGATCAGCCAAAGAACACAGAGAGAGAGTGAGGAAGAGTAAGCTTACCTGGCAGTGAGAGAGTAGCACAGGTCTCCTTGTTCTTGTTGTTTTTGTCTTTCTTAAACTTCGGAACGAGACGAAACTTACCACTCCGACTGCGCTTCGAAAAGTCCATCAGTGGACCCTTAAGACAGACAGAGAGACCGGAACTGTAGGTCATGGTTGTGTTGAGCTGTAGTGAACCCAGACAGAATGACTAGCTTCAACTTCTTGTTTTGTGTTAAAGCACCCCCAAGCTGCAGCACTCAAAATCTCCAGGTAACCCATGATGTGTAAAATCAGTCTGGTGAGACAAAGTGTCTGTGCTCCTGTACCTGCCTGGACCATGTTTGGGCCTTACACTTAGAAATATAAATACTCAAGTGCTCATGAATTCTACTTGAAGAAAATAATCTGATATTTTGTGACTCCAGAATTGAAATTTATTTTCAAAGTTTTGTAAAAACTTCCTTACAGGGTCCTTTTTTTCAGGGGATGCCCTTAGATTCTTTCATTATGGCAGAGATCACTACAAAAAAATAATGAAAACGTTTGGAGCACAAGAC
This sequence comes from Istiophorus platypterus, assembly GCA_016859345.1. Lineage (NCBI taxonomy): Eukaryota > Metazoa > Chordata > Actinopteri > Istiophoriformes > Istiophoridae > Istiophorus > Istiophorus platypterus. The sequence goes on from CM029116.1 coordinate 6,874, forward strand.
AGTGCATATGTGTCACATTATACGTGAGCAAAATCCCGGAAAATATCAGGACTCAGGATGAAAATCTGTCTGGAATGTTTTTAGCTGTGAGTATGAAATCCATCCTACAGAGACGTCTGCTGATTAACCTCCAACAAAGGAAGACTGGACTCTGTCAACAAGATTAACTTTACAGAGAAACTGAGCTTCACCTTCTGATTTTGATACAATCAACATGTAAAGTACCTTAAAAAATGGACAACAAAAAAGCTCCCCCCCAAAACCCCTTTTATTTCAATTATTGTAAAGTTTTACAGATTTAAAACTTTTTGAGGACATTTAGGACTATTTCGTAGTTTTTCTGGACAGAAATAAGATAGATTTAGAATGATAAATTGGAAACTTACAACATGAATATGAAATATACTGAAGACATACACATGGTCACTTGTGTATTTGTTTACTAGTAGCCGTTGTGGATACAATATATTCAATACGCGCTATAATGTGCCTTACAAGGACATAATGTGCACCTGGAAGAAGACATCTGAAACATAGTACAAAATCACATAGAACAGGAACTCACACTTTAAGATAAGAACAGGTCACTGCACCCCCGCAACAGGAAACAGAAGTGCAACAGCACCTTAACAGACGTGGACGCCTGATAACAGACGTGGACGCCTGATAGTTAGACGAACATGAGCAACAACCCCTAGACAACGAAAAGCGGAACATTACCATAAAAGGCTACACATCCTCCCTGAAGGGGGGGACTCAAAGCAAACACATATTAACGAAGACACACACACAGACTCAGATCAGATCTTCCGGGTGCTGCTACTTTTGCTGTACTACTGATCTCCGCTCTCTGCAGAAGCGTAAATAAATTACTTATACTTGATTCAACTTCTGGCTCGTCTATTCTGTATCATCACATCAACGGACCAAGTGGAGATCGCGGCGCTGGCCGCATCGCAACAGTTTTGGGGGCTCGTCCGGGATGTGGTAGATCAGTAGGATGGAGCATTCGACCTAAAGAATTTTTTCACGAACGAAGGACAAGGACACAAGCCGGCACAAACCTAAAACAAGGTGAGCAGAAACCTGTTATAATCAAAACTCTGCACATTGACTACGACTAAAAGTGTGTCCTGTCTTGAGTAACGTGTAAGAAATTTAACCTAAAAGAACGAGTATAAGTAAGATTTTCGAAAAAAAAAAAAAAAAAAAAATCGAAGTGCACTATTGGCAAATAAGAGAAGTTCCTTCTGCAAGTGAAAACGCACGGTGAAGGAATAAAAGGTTGTAGGAAAGGAAAATCAGCAGACGATAAACCTTGGGTGCGGCAAACCCCACCCGTAACCCGACGGGGTGCGGAAGAGAACTGGGTTCTTAGCTGGGTTGGAGGCCCGGGAGTGAGGTTCCTTAAATTCTGTTTGCTTTGTAAGCATTCTATATGGGTTGAAGGCCTTGGAACAAGAGATTCCTAAAGTATCCATTCGTCTGATTAAAAGGGTGAGAGGCCCGTGGAAAGGTAATCCACAAGCACGTCTGCTGAAAAAAAAATAAAATACAAAATTACGGATTGCAAAGTGTGATAATAACTTTTTTCTATATGTGTGTGTATGTGTGCATTGTGAGTGAAAAGGGACAAGGGGTGCGGGAAGGATAAGACTCTGAGAATTTTTTGTGCGAGGCTCGGTGTGAACGGCAGTGTCGTGAAGTGAACTGTAAAGTCAACAGAGGAAACCTAACGGTGTAAACGCAATCTGTTGATGTGGCAGGAAACCTAACGGTGATAACGAACGCCACCAGCTCACCACTCACTTGAGACAGTTGACCAGCCGCGAGGCGTACAAACTGTCTGGCTGCTAGACACAGAGTAGTAACACCAGTTAATAAACGGCACGGTCTGTAATGAAACTGAAAGACTCAGAGTTTAGATAAAACGGAGGGGGAATTTGACAGAGAAATAGACGACGGGGGATGGTGTCCGCCTGGTCAGTGGTTAACGCTGCGGATCCAGATGGACACCACCCTCAAGGCCCTAGGTATCACCTGTAAACAAACTGAAAGGGAAAAGAAAGTGGATAAAGCTAAAGCAAAAATCCAGCAATTAATTAAAGAAAAAGAAAAGACACCAGAGTATAGGGGTTCCCTGGGGAAATGGCTATGGGAAGAAACAACAAAAGCTACTGTTAAACGAGAGGAAATGGCAGAGCAGGGAAAACAGTCGAATGTGTTGCAGAGATTGAAGTGGAGAAAGAAAGGAGAGGAATGGGAGGAGGAACGTCGCGGGTGATCGGAGCTGACGATGTGTTGGCACAGCATGAGGCACCTGCATTTCAAACAGCCTCACTACAAAGCGGTAACTGCACCTGGCACAACCACACGTCCACCTCCATATGTACCTCCCACCCCAGGTCTGTATCCCACCTTTTACATCCATAAAGGGACCTTAGAAATAGGCGAGGAACAAGAGGATGATAACCAAAGCACTCACAGTGGAGTACAGCCGTCCAAACATAACGGCGTCAAGTCCACGACAGGGTACACGCCATCACAGAGCTCACGACGCGCCACACTTCCTGACACATCACAACCAATGACTACTCAGGCGAGCGAGGAGGGACTGGATCCGTTTGCAGAAAGGAAAGAAAGGGAACAGGAGGTGAAGGCAGAGGAAGAACAGCAGGCGAGACTCATAGAGGGAAAGAAGAAGAGGGACCAGATAAAGGCAGACAGTGTCCTAAGAGAACAGAGGCAGAGAGAAATAGATTTGATAAATGAGCTAAGAGAAGCTGATAGAAAAATAGAAAGAATGAAGGGAGGAATGCGAGATCAGGAGCAGGACGACGAGACAGGGGCTAGGAAGGGAGGCAAGGTCAGAGTGATTGCCGCAGGTCAGTGGGAGGGCGGCATGGATGAGGTAGGAGTTCAACTAGAGCTAGAGGGAGACTGGGCGGGCCTAGACGCAGAATCAGTCAGAGAAGGGCCTGGACGTAGCCACACAACTGACACATAAACTGGAGCGTAAAAAATCCGCGCGCATAGCCAAGCGCCAGGAGCTAGCAGAGCTAGCAAAACTATACTCACAGCACCCAGTATTTCAAGCTCCCTTGACTATCACTCCAGGACACAGAGACAAATACCGACCATTCACTTTTGGGGACGTGCAGGCAATGGTAGATAAGTTACCACCTGTGACTGATGGGGGGAACTTGTGGTTGAGTAAGTTAGACACCCTGACCGCAGGACAAACCTTAGCCCTGGGCGACTTTAGGGCTGTGGGAGCTCGATGCATGACACCAGGAGACATGAGGACTGTAGAGACTGACGCAGGAACCTCTAGACTACCCGACGACACACCGTTCTTAGGCTACAGCACCAAAATAGGAAAAGCCATGCGTGATAAATTTCCTCTTCCCAAATCCGCCGCGATGCCCAAAATGAGATGGGATCACAAACAAAACCCTCGAGAGCTCATTAACGAATCGAAAGAAAGTTGGGTGAAACAGACAGGCTGCCACCCCGGCAACTCGGGGTCCCAGACTGAATGGTTCCGACAGGCGGTACTAAGCGGAGTTCCCGAATCGGTGCAGCAAATTATGAAAAATAACCCAGATATGTGCGGATGCGAGTCGCATGTCTGGGAGAAACATCTTGTGCACCACCTAACCGCGGCACAGGATAAAACACATCAAGATCAGAAAGAGCTAGAGGACCTCCAGGCACAGCTGCTGAAGTTACAGCTCACCAAAGCCAGACAGGAAGTGAATGATAAAAAGAAAGGTAAACCTGAGCAGGTCAAGGTAATGGTACAGGCAGCACAAGGTAACTGGGATGGAGACAACGGTCAGGCTTACCCAGACCTGTCCCCACTTCCCTCGTGGGAGCCACACCCACCTAGGAGAGGGGGAGGTCTACTTGGGAGAGGACAGAGGGGGGGTTCCGGGCGAGGGGCTTTCAGAGGAAACCTTGCGTGTTACATTTGTGGTGACCCTAATCACTGGGCCAGAGCATGCCCATACAACACGTGGACGCGCACGGGACCTCAGAGGGGAATGCCCAACATGCGCGGAGGCCAAGGGAACGGCCCAACCCACCAGCAGGCACGAGGGGGAGGAGCTGGCCAGTTTCCAATCTGGCAGGACTCCGAGTGACACACCCCACAGAGACGCCCCGACAAGCACTTAACGGCAGAACCAGTGCTGTCAGTGGCAGTAAACCAAAATACGCTGCCCTTTCTAGTGGATACAGGTGCTACTGTGTCCACCATTAAGACTGTGCCAAAGAATTCAATCTCAACAGAAGTTATCACAGTGATGGGTTTCTCTGGGGTTCCTAAAACACTGCCGTACACCAAACCACTTCCTACACGATTAGGGAGTCAGACTGTCTTACACTCGTTCGTGTACTACTTCAGTACCAGCCAATCTACTGGGTCGCGACCTCCTGACCCAACTAGAACAACGATCCTTTGCTCCCAGACGGCCTGACAGTGACTCTCCCTGACGGATGCGATTGCCATGCAAAATAGGCGCCCACTCTAACAAAGGACAATACCTCCTCCAACCAGTGGGAGAAAAAGCGGCGGACGTATATTGGGGTTTACTACACAGTGAAACACAGCAACATGGTGGTATTCTGTCGGCTTACCTCCAGTGGAGGCCCTGGATCTCTCAGATACACCCCTATGTAGCACCTCCAGACCCCCCCTCACGTAACATTGTTCTATGACAGACAAAACACAGAGTGGTATGAAGATCAGTTTAGAGACCAAATTGAGGGACTCGATTGGACAATTAGAACCGAAAACATTTATGTGGCACAAGTAGGGGTAGCGGCAGGAGTTACCCTCACACCAGAACAACAGCAATGGTACATGATGGATGACGAGGCGGCACCGCATGTGTCACTCGCCCTCCACCCTGACCATCAGGCAAAAGAGCTAGGGTCTATAGTCAAGACAGCTGAGGCTCAAATTGATTGGCAGCGCACTGAACTTCCCTACGTTTGGTTCTCTCCCGCGACACAAATATACAAAATCGTCACCTCCGCTACCGACACCGCCTTGCTGGAACACATACAGGTTTCGAGACACCACGGTAGAGAGAAAACCCTGACACCGAGACGGTGTTACAGGATTTGCCTTCGTCACTCTGGGCGACAGGTCCCACCGATGTCGGTAGAGTCGCCTGCACGCCGGTATCGTTCAAACTTGTCTCGACAGAACCAATTTGGATCAGACAATACCCCCACAAACAGCGTGCAGAACGGGGTATTGCTGATACCATTGACGGACTGTTACAAAAGGGGGTGTTAGAACCCTCTGTTTCTCGATGGAACACCCCTATGTAGCACCTCCAGACCCCCCCTCACGTAACATTGTTCTATGACAGACAAAACACAGAGTGGTATGAAGATCAGTTTAGAGACCAAATTGAGGGACACCATCGCAACACCGTATAATTAGAGAAAACCAGTCTGCCATTACTAGGCATGCTAAGAGATTCATAGTTTACCTCATGGTCTGAGGGATCAATGACGGGACACAACCAGGGAACATCAGCCAACCGACGGAGCTGATGAGCCACAGAGTTCAGAGCTGCGTTCAGCTGTTCCTGCTGAGGAGGATCCAACTGCTGCAGACAAACAGACACAAAACTGTCAAGACCAGGTCCAGGACAAAAAGACTTAAGGGAGAAACCGTTTTATATAATCTCACAGGTCTGAGAAAAACAAGAGTTAAGAGTATTTTAGACACACTATAGAAAAACTGTAAACTAAGAAATACAAGCTGCAAGAAAAGAAATTAACTCAGAGTATTCTCATTGACTTTAAAGTACAGACTGTTTTTGAGTTATAAGATATAAAGGTTAAGAATAAGCTTTACCAAAAACATTCGTATCTATTCAAATATCCATATAAAGAGATGGGACATAAAAGAGAAACCAGATGAGACAGTTACCATGGACATCTTTCCAGCCAGGAGCAGTTCAGTCTCACTGAGTAAAGCTTTGACATTACTGACCATGTGAACCACAACGCTGCAGCTCAGAGCCTAAACAAAGACAAAGACAAAACCTATCACTTTAAATAGCTCAAAAATTGCAGGTTTTTAACTGAAGGAAGAGTGAAGTACATTGACACTGTGGACAGGACAGCAGATATCAGGGTAGAACAGTGGAGACTAGGACAGAACAGGACAATAGAGACCATAATCTAGTGTCTCGTACCCCGGAGCTCTTGGAGTTGGCGTAGACAATATCCATGGCCTTTGAGCTGGCATTGACAGCATGAGCCAATTCCTGTTCCATACTGTGGTGAGACTGAGCGACCTCACGAATACTAAAAAAATCAAAACATCAGACAAAGTACATTTACATAAATTTTATTATCTTTATGTAATCATATGAGCGCCTAACAACCTGAAATATAATCAGAATCTGAATCAATAACTAACAAATGTTCATCCTACTGATTTTAGAGTACAATAACTGCACTAACCTAAAATCTGTTTTCATCATTACTCCTCAGTGAGTCATGTAGTGAGTTAGAAATCATGGAAGAAAGAATCAACATCATAATGCTGTCAAACCACTGTTGTATTTTATGATAGGATTTTTGGGGGCGTCCTGGATATTTTCTACCTTGTCCAATTTACAGTTTTTAGTTTTCAAAATTTCTTGATTAGATAGTGATTGTCTTCCCGAGGACTGCAAAAACACCATGGGCCAAGACAGAAATGTCCAACTATACTGTTCTATACCCGGCAGAGTCTGCTTTGTTGGAATCTATAAATATATTGCATTTTTATCTGTAGACTAAAATAAAGTAGTTACGGTGTCATAGTATCTGTTAATACTGAAGAACCCCGTGGAAGAAATATAAGCATCAAACCCTTATCTGCATTTTGTAAAATATTCCCCAGCGGTTGTATCAGCCTTTGGGGAAACTAGATATATTTTTTAGAGATATCAATAGTTGATAACAATACTAAGAATAATGGTTACCATAGTAATAAGATACATGATATGTCAAAGTAATGTTGAGGTCCTTATGACTGTGTTTCAGAAGAGATCAATTGAGCACTCTGGCTCTGTAATATAAAATATCAAAAATCTTAACTACATTTGTAAAAAACAATATATTATACTTGGGATGGTGCTGAGCTGAGTGGCAGCCTGTTGCAGAAGCTCCTGGTGTGTAACTTATTTTTATTACTTTGTCACTTCATCCATCTATCTATCTATTATTTTATTTTTCATGTGTTTTTTTTGAATGGCAATGGCGTTTTTTTGTCTTAGAAGTTTTCTACTTCTTTTTGTAACAGAGTCATGCAGACAGGAGTGAGGCCATTATTTACTCATAGGACCAGCTGATCGTGTTGGGTAAAACCAATGCTACTGATGAAGCTATGCCTGAAATCCCGAAGGGACTGCGAGGAGACAATGGAGACGGGTTGCAGAACTGGAGCTAAGCAGAGCGCAAAGAGGAGGAAACAAAAACCTTCGGTTCCAGCGTTCATCATGGGGATTGTGAGGTCCTCAGGCAATAAGATGAATGAGCTTGGCGCGCTGATCAAGACCCAGAGGGAAAACCATGGGTGTAGCATTCTGTGTGTTTCACAGAGACTTGGCTGCACTTGTATTTCCTGGACTACTGTGCAGCCATAAGTGGCATCAGGACTGTTGGGCAGACAGGGACGTTATATGGAATGGTCATCGCCAGACCCTCTGCAGTTTGTCTACCAACACCATCTGCCCACGGCCTCTAAGGGAGAGGCTGCAAGCGATGAGGACACACGCTACCACCATCTCTGGTTCAACCAAACTCCACTCTATTTGCACGACCCTGCACATCATGTATATAGAGATATTTTTTAACCTCACTTTTTTATTTGTTGTGTATTTTACAATATGTATAATAAGTCATTTTATTTGTTATTCATTATATTTGATTTTCTATTATGTATATTGAGCTATTTTTACTACAACTGCCGAGGAGGTTATGCTTTCAGTAGTGATTGTTTCTTTGTTGGTGTGTTCCTGTTTTTCAGCACGATTATGCTTAATGTACTGAACCTATTTGCACCATCCATCGATCCATCTGTACAATATGTATACCGTATGTATCACTACTGTCATATACTAAATATACACCCTTACTTTTTTCTTTTAGTGAATGCTGTTCAGCTAGTATAATTAATAACTGATGAAATGAATTAGTCATTACAGAATTCATATAATCCACCCTGACATTAAGCCCATGTTTACCTGTGTATAAGGGCTCCTGCTGCCTGGCCGAACTCACTGACGAGTGAGGCCTCTTCCTCAGAGGCAATCTCTGGCTGGGAGGAGAGGGGGGGCTGTGGGGGCTGAGCAGGAGGAGTCCGAGGAAATTCACACTTCTGCTTGTCCTCCCAGGACTTCAGGGTACTCTCAAACGCCTGAAACACACAAAATAATAAAAAAAACCACTTTTGGGTAATAAAATATAATCATTATGAGGGCAGGCTGGCTCTTTTAAACATTTTTATGTCCTCTGAATTTGAATTTCACTATTTTATACAGTTATTTCATTGTGTTTGACTCTTTGTAAAATTGTTTTTAATTAACTTTGAGTCGCCTTTAAGCATGAAATGTGCTATACAAATAAACTATTTGCATTGTGTTATTTGTTAGACTGGCAATATTATACATCCTCCTGTCATTTTATTAGATCAAACAGTCTCAAACTGGGTCAAGTAAAAAAAAAAATAAAAATAAAAAATTATATATATATATATATATATATATATATAAAATTTATATCAGTGAGAGTGGAAGAAAAGTTGAAAAATGGAAAAAAAGGAATTTGGATCAGTCGCCATTACTTTAAGATGGGTGAACCTACTGAACCAAACATGCATCCTTAGTTGTAGTACTCACTCGGTCTCTGGTCAGGGTCTGGGTTCGATTCTTGTGGATGATCTTGATGTAACCTGGAGGCTGGATCCATGCCTCCCCATCCACTTGAACCGGGACACCTTCATCACCCAGGATGGTGATCTTCACCATCCGACACTGAGACAGGGAGACGAGGGAGAGATAGTCAGACTGCTGGACAGACAGGTGGGTCCACAGAAGGACAGACCAGCTAGGTAGATGTACCTGTGCGATGCGGTGGTGCTGCAGGTTGATGACTCGGGACACAGCCATCTGCATGCTGCCAAACACCGCCACTACCTCCAGAATCTTATCATCAAAGGACGGAGCAGTGAACGTCTGACAGGGAGAGGGAGACAGGTGATGTCATAATATCACTCTGATCATGATACTCTAATCATCAGAAAGAAAGTCAATAAAAAGACAGAAAAGGGAGACAGAAAGAGAGGAGCAGTAGGTGCAGAGACAGTGGTCCCTCTTTGGTTCCTCCCCAGAGTTCCTCTTCCCTCCCCAGTTCCTTTCTCCTCCCCACCGTTCCTCCTGCACAAGGCAAGGGGACCACTGGGAGAGGGGGGACACACATCACGCGCACGCACACGACACGACGCACGCACACGCACGCACGCACGCACGCACACATGCACGCACGCACACACACACACACACACACACACACACACACACACACACACACACACACACACACACACACACACACACACACACACACACACACACACACACACACACACACACACACACACATTTACTCACAGTTGTATTCCGTGATTCTGTTGGAGACATCTCCAGTGTGGGAACGGCTGTTTACGGTTTTTATCACTGCCTTAATTCTGGCTGTCATATTGTCAGACCACACTGTTAATTCTTTAAATAACATGTTTACTTTATCTGTCACTTTTTAGTGAAGAGTGACAGTCCTGTTATTTATGATTTAAAATAAAGACAGACAGTTATGGAAATAATTTATTGGACCGTAAGGCTTTCTTCTTATTTGTAATCATCTGTGAAGCTCCCCTCCAAACATGTTACAAAACATTTAAAAACTCTGCTTGCTCAGTAAAAATTCAAAAAATAACATCTTCTCCATTTTGTAAAAATCCAGAGTCCCACAGTGAAGTCAACAACATCACACTGCAGTCCCTTGTGGATTAACGTACAATGTTTGCCGGCTTTTTTGTAAAGCTTGAGCCCTTGGAATTGAGGACAGCAGCGACAAGGTTTACACATGAGATGGCTTCGCTGGATGGAAAAAAAAAATCTCTTTCTACTAAAACAGAAAGGATTCCTGAACCTTCCTGATTCATATTTTCTTAACAACATATAAACAAAATATAAATCAATCAATACGAAAATGAGTGTGTACTTTTGTAATGACTGTGCTCCTACTAGGTAGCAATTGTTCTGTATCTCACCTCAAGCAGAACTCTCTGTTCCAGGTTCTTGTAGGTTCTGTGCAGCAGTTCTTTGGTTCCCAGAACTCCGTACCACATCATGTTCTTAGTCCGACTTCTGAAAATTCAGTCAAAGAGGAGATTTATTAAAATCTGTTTTTTTCTATTAAAAGTATAAGGACATGAAGATTGTTTTGTCTCTTCTTATACCTGCACTTCTCTGGATGTTCGTCCCTCTTGTTGTTGAAGTCCAGAGAGATTTTAGCATCGAGTCCAATACCAAAGTAGTTGTTCATGACACACTTCTCAGTGTAGCAGTCCCTACAGACACGTACACACAGACACACATTGGGGTTGATTTTACTTAAAAAGGTAATAATTAAAATCTATTTTACATAGCAGTACATAATAAATACAAAATCTTTCATCACAGTATTTGACATTTTATCATTATTATATTATTAGTAATGTAATAATGTTTTTGCCCTTTCTGCAGAGTTATCTTTTGTCCCCTTTATGGGTGTATCAGACAGTTTTATACAGCTCTGCTCTGACTAGCCCAGTCTGAGGGTAAATTGACTTTACACCTGCAGATTACATCTACCCGAATGAGTTTTTATTCTGTATATACTGCACAGATCTTCTTTGTGATGTCTATTTGAAGTGCCTGGTGAAGATGTCTGTCAGCTGTAAATGTTGCTCCGTTACATAAAGTGAAGTGTGTTGTTCCTTTTTAATCATCTTATAGCCAAACTCCAACAAAAACACAAATGATTCAGATTTGTGCACGGCCAGAGACAGACTCACATATTATCTGGGTCACAGCTGAACGGGTCGGCGTTCACTAACAGTCGACTGATCACAGAGCTGCTGGACAGAGAGCCTGAGATACCTGCCCTGAGACCTGCACACACACAGATAAACATCAGACTACTGCAACGATAAAGTACCAATTGATTGATGCTGCATTTGTGTCATAACCATTCTCATCATCAGCCTCATCCTGTTCATCTGTTGAAACTCTATGCTTAGCATTAGGGCTAATTAATCAGCTGTTCTTCCTGCTCTTCACATTCTGCTCATGTTGTATGAAAGCAGCATGAAACTTTATTTTCGAGCTAATAGCTTCTTACCAGGATAGAGGATCTTTGTGTTGAGCATGGGCATGTTCTCCCTGCTTCCTGTCTGGACAGGAAGTGATGCAGAGCTGCCCAGTGACAGACTGCCTTTACTGATCAGCTTCTCACAGGGTGTCTTACTGACTGGAGGGACAGACAGGCACAGATAAACAGACAGTTATAGACAAACATGCAGAAAGCCAGGTTTATACCCTGGGATAAACCTAATTCTTTTTTTATTTACAGTTCAAGCACCGCAAAGAAATTTAGAAAAAAGGCTCTGATGTAAATCACCTAATATTAATCACTAGCATATATTCATCCATAATATTACATACAGTATGAGAGCAGCATTGGACAATAAATAAGCTGATCAGGTGTTGTTTTGATTGAATAATCGTTTTATGCTTCGTTTTTTAACAAAAATGCCAACAATTTGCTGTTCTTGGCTTCTCAAATGTCATGATTTGATGCTTTTCGAGATAAATTATCTTCGGATTTAAGGCCACTGGTCGGACAAAACAAGACATTTAATGACTTCACCTTGGACTGCAGAAGTTTCATTTCGATAACGAGGATTTTTTTCACTTTTTTTCTGTCATTGACAAAAAGATTATATTGATTTATCAAGAAAATAATAAGCAATTAATCAATAATTAAAATAATCATCCCTAATACATATCTACATGACTTAATGAGTCTACTAGACAGAGTCACACCTGTGTATCGGCAGTTGTAAAACTTGAATGTGTGTATAACAAATAGTTATAACAGTAACAGAGGTATTCACACAATGTCTTTTTATATCAGTTTCACAACTCAAACTGATGGAGCGCAATTTTCCAATCTCGAGAACAGAAAATGTAATGACAATATTAACGATGAGCATGCTAACCAAAAGTGTAGCAGTGTCTGGAGATTTTTCCGCTTATAGTACAAAAACAAAGTTTTTTTTAGTGGAAGGTTTAGTCAGCTGTAATTAATTAACATCAGTTTGCCAAAGTACAGCTGAATTACTATGCTTCATACAAACTAATCTCGTTTAATACAATGCAGAGGAGCAACACAGACCTGGACTTTAATTTATAAAAAAATCTCTTCATTGTGCGCTGTCCTCATTCCTGTGACACAACTAGCAGTTTTAGCATCAGTACCAGTGTTTCCCACCTCTGCGTGTGCTGCGGTGTTTGGCGCTGTAGGTCAACTGTAGAGACATCTTATCCTCCTCCAGCTCGTCCTCCTCTTCCTCCTCCACCAGACCCTCCTCTTCCTCAGCTCGACTCAGAGAGAAAACTTGCTGCTGCTGGGTCTGGGCGTTCTGCTCATCTACAGCTGAAGTACACACAGAACAGGGTTTAGTAACAATCCCAAAACAAATGACTCCCTTCCTAAAACTTTATATATGTGAAGACTTGAGTCTGTTGTACCTTTCTCGGTGTGCTCGATGATCTGTCTGATGGCTTTTTTCAGACTGTTGGCTCTCAGCATCAGCTGCTCTCTGGGTTTAAAGATGGCAGCAGCTGCAGATGAGGAGGAGGTTGTGTTGGTGCGTGGGGAGCAGGTGGCAGAGCTTGGTGAAGCGTGAGGAGGAGGAGGAGGAGGAGGAGGAGGAGGAGGCATTATAACTCCGTCTACCTCCTCCTGCTCCTCAGCAATGGTGGGGGGGGGGGCTTGGGGGAGGATGGTGGAGGCTTGAGATTCTTCGTTCAGAGTTTTCAACAGGGAGTCCAGTTTCTCCTTAAGAACACCACACTGAGAGCAAAAAACAGAAACAGGACTTATAGGAAACAGAAGCACAATTCTTAAGAAACATTGTCATCCGAGACATGACTCATCAGAAACAGAAACATGACCCTTCAGTTAATGAGTGTTGTACCTTCTTGGCCATAGCCTCTGACTCCTCTGAACTCTCTGTGTTCTTCTCGTAAGCCTTACCAACACGGGCAACAAAGTCCTTGACTGTCTCGCACAGAACCCTGAACACACACACACACACACACACACACACACACACACACACACACACACGTCAGTCACTCAACTAACTAGAAATAAAACTATTAACTGAATGAAGAGCAGGACTACAACAGTACTTGGCAGAGGAGATGACAACAGAGTGCTGGTCAGAGGTCAGGATCTTGGACAGGTGAGCAGCCACTGAGTCCTCATATGTCAAAATCTGCTGAACCTTTAACAGAAGAAACAAACACCAGGGTCAGTACAATCTGGAAGAGTCCAAGACTTTTCTCTTAATCTAGAACCAGATTGACTTTTTATCTTGTCTAAGTTTTTAAAGATTTTATAAACTCTTTGTTGATATGATCCACTGTTCTAATACATCCTAGTATCAGACTGTCCATGTCTGTGTGCATAAAAGTCTGACATCAGTCACCTGTCTAAACCACTGACTAAGAAACAGCTTGTAACCTCTTCAACATCCTCACTGCACTCTAAAGTTTGAAATAGCAGGAAGTGATATCGTCCCCTATTACCTCTGAGTCGTCACTGCAGTCTTCTGTGACAGTGGAGGCAGAGTGTTGCCGTGGAAACTTGGTCTCATAGACCATGATGCTCCATCTGCAGCGACAGGAGAGGAAAACTACTGTTATTGTTTACAACTTGATCTCTTCTCTGAGTTCCCCGACCATGATCTGTGTCTGACAAAATTTCAACAGTTAACCACAGAAATGCATTCATAAGGTTCTCGAAGAGCAGATACTAAATACTGACTTAGTTGATTAAAATGTGACCTGAGTTTACCTTGTGTGTGTGAGCAGAATAAAAAAAAGCACATTTCTTGATGGATCCTTAGTTCTCATAAATTTCGAATGGTTTCCAATTCAGAACTGATTGTCTGTCTGCTGTTCACTGCTGAGCAGGTAATGGACAGTGGCTTTTCACAACTGACTGTGCTGATTATACTCCATAGGTTCATCACTACAGTAGTCTCCCTAACATTAAGCACTTTTTTTACACTCACTTCATTCAGTCATGTTATAGAATAACACCGTTATAGTATGTTACCTGGCTGACACCTGCCACATGTCTGACATCATTCACCTGTTTGACATCATTCACCTGTCTAACATCTTGGTGCTGGCTCTCTCCAGTTTCTCCAGTATCTGAGGCAGCTGAGTGTCGTCGTCACAGGCTGATCCCCAGCCCAGAACCCGGGCCAGATCATTCCCGGTCCCCAGAGGGAGAACACCGAGCTGACACTGAAACAGAGACACAACAACAAAATTAACAACATGTTTCATGTTATATTCTACAGCGGTAATGGTTCATATATCCACCTAAATCAGAGGTTTTCAAATTCTCACCCTTAATGACAGGGCACTTCCCATAATGCACCAAGCTCCTCTCTAGCCATACGTATTCACAACCCCTAAATGCTTGTTACTAATTTTGCTTCCTCTCCTGTCTGCAGTGTAGCCATAAATGTAAAGACAACTGTCACTGAACCACTGTGAGACTGAAGTAAATTGTGTCTCACAGTGATTGGCACTGAAGGAAATTCTCAGCCAAGTTCTGCAGCCTCTGTTTTATATTGTTTCTAAGTGGATTTCTGGAGCTTTTATTCTGGAGGGAAATCAGAGGTAAGGACATCCTCAGGAAGTGGAAGTGGCACTGAATCATATCAACATGCGTTTAATGTCTGTGCGTTCAGATCTGACTGAGTTATGACTGATAGGGAGGGCCATTTCTGACTCTAAATGTGGCAACTGAACACTAAGGTATTTAAGATCCTTTAATCACCTGAGTTGTCTGAGAGATTGAAAATATCTGATCTGAATCAGTCTATTTCTTTTCACTGTTTCTTTTCAGTGATCAAGTCTCCATTCGGTTCCTCTGACATTAAGAAAAAATCTTTAAAACTGTGAAACACCATAGTCCCGCCCACACTGCTTAATTGATGGATGAACTCAACGTCAAAGAAAGAAGGGGGAAGCTGATCATCCACAGCCAAGGACGGCCTTACAGAGCAGGGAGATGGGAATGCTCACACTCAAATTAAGATAGTCATCTAAAAAGCAGGGTATAAATCCTCATCTTAATTTCATACATTAAGTTTAAACTCTAAACCATTTTGATCATTTTAAACTGTTTGTTGTTTTTCGAGCAAAACTGTGACACTTTCTCTAGTTGTAGTTTCTCAGAAAGGACAGTCTGCTGTTTTTCTCTGTCCTGCATCACAGTAAACTGAATATCTTTGGGCTGCTGGTCAAATGGAACAAGACAATTAAGACTTCACCATGATCTCTGAGAAACTGGGATGAACATTTGTTACTATTACTACTGAGAAATAAACCAGCAGTGCTAATCGTACCTTTAAACTGCATGTTACAACAAAAAAATCTTCTAAAAATACAGATTACCAGTGGATAACAGAATCTTGATGGAGCAGCAGGGGGCAGTGTTGATGGAGCACAGAGTCTGTTTCAGAGGTGGACCTCAGGGACTCGCCAAACTACATTGACTATCTTTACACTAAATCCAATGCTTTTGAGTTGGCAATTTAACTGTACAGTGACTTCATTAAACTGTCAATCGATTCCGTTTTTAATCATCCACTTCAGATGACCGACATAGATGTTAGAAATGCAGCTGGTAAATATGGTCTGGGGTGGGGGGGGTCATCCTGAATGTAGAACTGTGGTTTGGAGTGTGAGGCTACAGTTTCATGTTAGTGAAAATGACAAAATGAACTGACAGCTGTGCTGACTGACACTGTGATGAACAACAGGAAAATATAGCTGGAATTCATCAGGTGTAAAAAGCAGGTGAACCAGGGAGCGGAGAAGATGGGAGTGTGCCCTCTGGATTTTAATTTAATTTCTGATAATCTGAAGAAGCCATATTCTAGCTACAATTTGGTGTTAAATTGCTATTTAAAGACTCCTTGAAACATTAAACTGTGTGTGTGTGTGTGTGTGTGTGTGTGTGTGTGTGTGTGTGTGTGTGTGTGTGTGTGTGTGTGTGCATGTTTACATGTCTTTCTATGGTTGTGTGGACAAGATTTTTAATCAAAACCATTGTTGTTAGGACATTACTACACTGTGAAGACACGTTGGATTGTCCTCTTACCTGTTAGAGGGTTAAGATTTAGTTTTTGGTGAGAAGCCGTTTAGGTTACGGTTACAGGCTCGGGAATGCAACATGTCAACGAGGATCCTCACAACTGTAGAAAGACTTAACTGTGTACGTGTACCTGTTTGTGCAGCGTTAGAGCGTCGATCTCTGACAGAACCCACCCGACGCTGCCGTCTCCTCCACACACCAGGATCCTGAACGTATCAAACTTCTGGAACAACCGCAGCCTGATAGAAAGACATATTTAATGGTTCCATATTAATTGGTTCATATGGAAAAAATTAAACACGTGTGTGCGCACGCACACACACGCACGCACACACACACACGCAGCCTGTCTGCATGTCTCACCCCAAGTGTGGTCCTCCGTTCATTAAGTCGAACACCTGTGCTGGATTCAGCAGCTGTTTAAAGCGTCGCAGGAACTTGACGCCCTGATTGTCTCCACTTTTAGAGTTGACAAACACCAGCAGAGGACTGGTGCAGGACGGAGGACATGACGCCTTCCAGAAACCTGAGGCACAACAGACATTTCGGTATTCATGACAGTCTGTACTGTAGATCAACTGAGTTGTGAAGATGTGTTTGGTGCTACAGTAAAATTGGCCTAGCAGCAGAATCAGGTGTTATTAAGAATCTCACCATCAGAGTCAATGCTGTTGAGCGCAGTTGGAGGGATGACGGACACTTTACACTGACCCAAAGGACACTTTGAGGACAGCTGCTCCTTACAGCCCGAGTGCACCTGCAGGGCAGAAGGACACCCTGAGACAGAAATCCAATACACCTCTGCCTCCATATAGAGACATTTAGCAGTTGATTTAGGAGTCATTTGTCTTAGTGAAACCACAGGTTTTGCGATGGTAGAATCAAAGTGAACAAATTCACCAACAGTAAAAGCATAGATGTTTGAGTTCATCACAGTGAGCGGTGTTAACCAGAGAAACAGAGTGGTGAGTATGATATGACTGGTAGAAGAGCCATTTAAAACAGGAGCAAGTCAGGAAACAGGAAAGACTGTGACTGAAATATCAGCAGGGAATAGAGAGACAGAGACCTGGAGATCCCACACTTCAGATGTCACTAAGGTCTCTGTAACCTGTCCTTGTCTCACCATGGCTTTACACCAGAGACACCTCCAGTCCTGCAGACGAAGGACGCTGCCACACGTTTTATCACAGACGTTACATTTAGCTGAGACCGGGAGATTCCCCTCTAACCACTGATGAGGCATTGACACCTGAGGCGAGGTCAGAGTTCAGAGATCAGGGGTCAGGGTTGAGAAGACAGGCGGAGAAGACACTGTTAAATTACAAGAAAATATTCTAGTATGTGTAGTATGTGTCTCACCCCGTCCTCATCCTCGATGATGTCCTTGCCGATAGAAGCCAGTGTGGTCCATTTACAGTTGTTGGTGGCTCTGACTGCACAGCGTTTATGTGCCTTAAACTTACACACTGTAACATACACACAGAGTGGGCACAGTTCTCACACACACACACGCACGCACGCACGCACGCACGCACGCACACACACACACACACACACACACACACACACACACACACGAGAAATAGTGATAACATATAAATCACTGCCAGAACTAAATAACTATCAGTGGATGTAAAATAACAATCATCTGTTTCACTGCAATACAAACATCTGTAGAAGCTATATTAAGACGTTAAAAGCTTGCTGGTCTCTGTCTGGGGGCAGAGTCACACTGATAGATAGCAACCCCATCCCCCAACCCTAGGATAGTTTGGTTACAATTTAATTAAATGTATGTGTATTCAATATGCCCTATGTAAGCATAATATAAAGTTAAATATTAAGACAGTAAAACTAAATTTGAGGACAGTGGTCTCTAATGGTCTTGTGGTTGTCGTGAAGCAAAGCTTTAGTGACACAGTAAACAGTGAACCCGGCAATTCTCCAGGTCTTCTGGTTGGCAATCCAGGTTTATTTATCTTAAACATGATTCAGAATTGATTCAGAATTAATCTGTTTTCATACTTCTAGACGGTTTACTTTTAATTTTACAAAAACTGTTGCACTGTTTCATATTAAACCAGTTTATAAACTGGTTGATGGCATAGAGGAAAAAAGAACTTACATATCTTAAGAAAGTTTCAAACCTATATTATATATAAAATCTGTGCCTCCTTAGGTGTGAGGTTCTGTTTGATTTAGATTTCATCATGTGCCTAAATGTATCACCAAATGTTCTGCACAGGTGTGACACAGGTGTGTTAAAACAGAGGTGTATCCTCTGTCCACCCCGGTGTCTTTGTCTGCACTGTCTGTGAAGTGTATTAGGGTCTTTATAATGACAGTTGTTTTGAATTACTTGCTGGTTATTTTATCCCAGACCACTTGACCACTTGCATGTGTATTCTTATTTGATGTGTTTTATTGTTATGTTTGTTTTTTATGCAGTATTCTCTCCTTTAGGAGACAATAAGTGCACCCTTCCCCTCAAACCGCTGAACTAGCGGTGTACACTTAAAAGAGCATGAGTATGTTTTGTAAATGGGTAGGTGTGTGTGTACCTTCACAGGACAGGCCATGTGATGTGACTCCTGACAGAGCCTCTCTGCAGACATTACAGTACGTCGGTCTGGCATGAGAGCAGGCGTACCAGTTGTGCATCCCACTGAAGTGGTCCATGCTATACTGGGTGGACTGGGAGAGAGACACACACAGTCAGCAGCTGGTAATGGGGCTTGAATTGCTGGTCATATTGGTAACACTGCAGACAGACAGACAGACCAACCAACCTCATAGTTTTGTCTGTTCTGGACGCTGCGCAAAGCTGCCATCCACTCCTCCATCTCCTTCCTGTTGTCTGCACACAGAATCAGACGTCTGCAGGGGGTGATGATCTACAAGCATACACACAGATAGACAGGTAATCAGAGAGAAAGGTAAAGAAGTAGACCTTCTATATATGTAACCCTCATGTTGTTTGTGTAAAGTGTGAATTTAGGGGAAGCCAGTCTGTTACCACGCATAGCAGGCTTGTGTGTGTGTGTGTGTGTGTGTGTGTGTGTGTGTGTGTGTGTGTGTGTGCATGTGCATGTGCATGTGCATGTGTGTGTGCGGTTGTATTTTCCAGAGAAACAGACATGGGCTTCCACTTCCTGATCGGCTACTCCACAAAGAACCTTCTGTTCCCACAGACAGAAATAGACACACACAAAAGAAAGCCTTATGTGGTGTTTAAGCTGCTGCTGCTACACACACACACACACACACACACACACACACACACACACACACACAAACTTGTACTTTTTTCTTTGTGAGGACGCTCATTGACAAAATATGATGCTTTGTTAGATTAAATTACCCAACCTGATATACAAATATGATTAATCGATTAATCAATTAGTCGACTGACGGGAAATGAATCTTCAGCTATTTTATAATTGTCAAAAGTCATGTAAAAAAAACAAACACTTACTGGTTCCAGCTTCTCAAGTGTGAGGGTTTATTATGATTATGATTCTTATTATTATAAGGTTTTAAATTTCTGGGGAAGATGCACTGGTTTTCTCTCTGAAAACAGAGTCCTAAAGTCTGAGTCCTGATCGAAGCACAGTACCACTCCAGTACAAGCAGCCTTTTTAATTTTTCAATTTAAATCCTTGTGGAACTGATTGGGATCAATCTTTCATGTAAAAATCCTCCTTAACTGTATTTGTTCATACAGGCTCTGTACCAACGAACCCTTCATTGTTCTATAATCATTTTTAAGGTTGTGGAAATCTGTAGTTTATAGTTCCAAATGGTTTAGAAAGCTTTGCTGCTACAGTAAAAATACTGATTAGTGACTATAGTTCTGTTTTCATATAAGTAGGACGGAGTTTGGTTTGGATCTTTATTCCCCACCTTCATCTAATGGACTTTCAATAACTGTCTATTGAAGATAAATCTGAAAAGAATTGTCTCAGGCTGCTTTGTGGATGAGAGATGATAGGAAAACAGCGTTCCAGCTCCAAATATGGACAAACTTTTTCTGTGTCACATTAACTCAGTAATAATAAAATGGCCTCAAACTGAAGAAACACAAAAACATGTTCCGATTTAACTATTTACTGGGTCTTCAACAGCTGAGATTCATCTGCCAGATTAAAAGCTTCTGAGTTTATCTAACAGACTCTATGCTTCCATTCTGGGACAAAATAACATCCAGTGAGAGCAGACTTATTAGTTTCAGCTTCAAAACTATTTCCATTACCCAATGAAGTGTAAGAAATATTTTATGCTGTTTTTTTTAAGAATCTAACAACATGATGTGCTCAGACTATTTGGAGAGCTGAAGTATTTCAGCTCAAAAATTCAAAACAGGGTTCATCTGAGGGAAACTCCACCATGATGCCATCAGGGTTTCATTAATCATTCACTCCAAGAATAACACTTTTTCCACAGCAGGACAGGATTTTCCAGAGCTGAAAAATCCTGTCTGGGAGAATTATAAAGCTCTCTGCAGAGTTTGGTGTCTGATAAGACCTTTAAACTCGTGGAACTGGAAAAACTGGATCAGATTTCATGTCTCACTGGTACAGGGTTGACTGTTTTCACTCTGAATCCCTGCTTAGATAAACCAAAAAAAAAAAAAACCCTATGACTGACGGACTAAGGCATCCGGTCTGGGTTCAGGTTAATGTAGGGGGAAACAGACTTTGACACAACAGTCCCAGCAGGGATCTTGATTTCTCTACTCTTGTCTGCCCAACAACCAAATAGATCATCATAACGTCCTGCTGTCAACTTTGCAATGAACATGTACAGTGCTGTGCAAAGGTTTAGACACTTAAGATGTTCAAATTCTTCTCCAACATCAGGCCCATGAGGATGCATCTGATCATCCCAGATTCATTCTGCATCAGGACAATGAGCCCAAACAAACATCCAGAATCATAAAGAACTAGCTTCACAGGCAAGAGAAAGTGGTTCTGCATCATTCCCCAACCTCACTGCTTATGTAGAGCAGCTAGTGGTTGCACTGTCCTGGACCTCTGGAGGTCAGGACAGTGCAAACTGCAATAAAACACATTGGTCCTCATGTGCCACTTGCACTACAACCTATTCCTCAAATGGGCCTTTTATTGTTATCTTATTATCATTTATTGTTATTTATTAGTTATCTTTTAAGTATTGTTTTTATGTCCCCTGGAGATGCTGTGATCTTTCTCTGTTTAATGATAACAATAAAGAACTTTTGAATTTGACTTTTGACAGTCTGGCCCCCACAGACAACTGACCTCAAAATCATGGAGTCAGTCTGGGAACAAAAAAAGGGACAGAAGAAACTGAGACCGTCTAAATCCACAGAAGAACTGTGGCAGGTTTTCCAAGATGCTGGAAAAAACTACCTGGCAAGTACCTGATAAACTGTCTGCAGGTGTAGCGAGTAGAACTGGTGCTGGTTTAAACGCTTGGGGGGGTGAGGGGGTCACAGCAAATACTGATCTGATTCAGCTTAGTCCTACTACACTTTGGATGAAGTTTACTGAAAAATAACTAAATATTTTACTTTTGCTTTACTTCTGAAAGTGTCTTCAATTTACTTTAGTGCCCAACACGTTCTGTACAGAAACAATTGAAATGTCCAGGAAAGTAAAACAATGGCAACACAATAAAAACCTTGTACCAAAAACTACCATGGTTCTCATGGGTTCAAGTTCTGGAAAAAAACCCAGTTACTGGTCATTAAGTCTCTTTTCTTATTCCAGGGTTAAAACTATAAACCCTAAATTTCATTTACTACACCTCTTTTTACATCTGTAATTTCAAGTTGCCTGTTTTTCTTTCCTTGTGCAGCACCTCATGAAAACTGATGTAGGAAGGTGCAGTAAAAATAAACTACCTCAGGTCCTGCAGAAGAAAAGGACAAAAAAGTTTCCTAAAGCAATTTGAAGGAGCTCCATCATTAGTGGTCTGATATCTGTGAGTGGTCTGATATCTGACTGGCTGCAGGCAAGCACACACAGAAAAAAATCAGAGGACCTGGTCCATTAAAAGATCTTTTCTTCTGTTTTAGGTTGAAACTTAGGGCAAACATTTCAGAACAATGTCTCACATTGTCTCATCTCTGTGGACTGTTTGTTAAAATGAACCTGAAGGCTTTCTGGCTGAATGACGTCACAGTCAGCCAGTGGCTCCGATCACATTAAACCAATAAACATGAACAAACAAACGAGTGGAGCTTCACTTGAACTGGTGTGACTGGAAATAATGAGCAAATATTTAAAGAGCTTCATCTCAGATATGAAAAGAGCTAAGTCTGTGACAGTCTGAGGGCTAAACAAACAATTTCACTGAGGACAGAGGTAATTGTGTGGTGATAATTATTAGAGTCACACACACACACACACAACACCCAACCCCCATCCCAAAAGTGTCAAGGACAATACAATTCAATACAGAAATGATTAAAAA
The DNA here is from genome assembly GCA_016859345.1 of Istiophorus platypterus. NCBI lineage: Eukaryota > Metazoa > Chordata > Actinopteri > Istiophoriformes > Istiophoridae > Istiophorus > Istiophorus platypterus. Next base: position 29,857 of record CM029116.1, read on the forward strand.
GAATTAAATTCATTAAGTAAAAAAAAAAGAAAAGAATACATAGATTAAAAAAATGACAAAATGGTAAAAAAACAGTAAACGAGTTTTGCGTTTGCTTGAGCATGTGTTCCATATGTATAATGGTCTATGTCAAGATATCCTATCTTAAATATTATTATTTCATTATTTGTAAGACTCAGTGATGTTTTAATTATGCATCCCTCAGTTTGTGACATGTAGTCACATACAGATGGGTGAATAAAACAGCCCAAAGTGTCTCAGTCAGGTGTCTTCCAGAAGATATTTCCTCATTTAGTGTTTTAATGATGGTGGTGGAACACGTCGGTACAAAAATCTGCCATAGATTTTCAGCTGTTGAGATCTGGTGACTGTGAAGGTCACAGCCTATGATTCACATCTTTTTCATACTCTTCAAACTGTTCAGTGACCCCCTACTGTCCTATGAGTGGGGTGCACCTAAACCTCGCCCAAAAATGTCCCCCCACAGCAGAACAGAGCCATCAGACTCCCTCACTGTAGGGGTCCCGCATGCAGGTCTGTAGCGTTGTCTTGGTTTACGCTATGCATAGGGAGAATATAGTGAAGGATGATTCATTTGACCACATCACTTTTTTCACAACCCTGTAGAGATCTGGTTTTTGCTTCACTGAACTCTCTCAGATGTACATTTATCTTTGTAATGAGGGGTTTATGCACTGCAGCCCTACTATAATACCCCTCTCTATGTAATGGAATATCAAATGCTCAAGCATCACGCTCATCAGATGTTCTCCTCAACCACAGGTTCCGACCCTGTTTACTGACGTCTCTCTCCCATAAATTTAAATGCAGATGTCACTTTAGTCACTGTTCCTACTGAAACATGAAATAGCTAATCAGTCTTTGTGACTGAAGCTCCTGCCCCAACAATAAAACCTCTTTCAGAGTCAATTAGATCCTTTTCTCTTGATATATTGATACAAAATTATTATCTACTAGGCCTGCTCAACATTTTTATAAATACCACAGAGCATGATCGGATGTTAGGTGCTCATTTGTACAATGCAGCTCACCCGTATGGGAGCATTTGGATTCGTTAGGTGTCTCCACTCATTTACGCAGGTTCCTTCTTTAACTTGTCGCCTGTCTGTATTGTGCAGCTCAGTCTGCTTCATGTCTCTTTTTTAATAGAATCTCTTGCTTTTCAACGTCATCAGCTCTTTGACGTTTAAGAATCTTGATCTGTTATTCCCAAAGTATTTCCATTTGATAATATTGTATGGGTCACATTTTGGGAGAAAGTTCATCTCTGTCTTAGTATCACTTGTCCAACAGTGACCACGTTTAGCTTTCTTTCAGCTGCCATGGTTTCTTGTGTCCTCCTTGTACTGTTTTCAGGTTGTGGTCACTGAGCGTGGACTTGGTCAGATCCTGCCTCTGCTTTCTGTCTCTGACAGTTAAGAGAAGTTCAGCCAGTTCATCATCTCCGTTTAGGGAAAGATGACGTTCTGATCTACTGTGGCTTTTAGTTTCTTCTTTTCAGTGTTTTAAACAGTTTTCTTTACATTGTGTTATAATTTGTTTCACTCTGATGTTTAGAACAGGTGTTGTTATGAGTGTGTTTGAAAGGGAGAATTAGTCTCACCTCCAGCTGACATTGGGGCTCTTTTCTGGGCCATGTTCTTGGGTTTGGAGGAGTTCGGAGAGGAGGGGGTCTGGATCTAAGGTGCTTAAAAACGGGTGTTCTCTTTGAATGTTAATCAGTTGGAATAAGCCTAATTCTTCTAAACAGGAATTTGTTGGTGTGTTTGTTTTTACATGTAAAATGTATCTGCAGATTCTACCTGTAGAGATTGTGTTGGGTGTTTATCCCAGCTGTTTATCTCTCCTATCCTATGCTGTCTCTGTCTCCCTCCCTCTCTCTCTGTTTCCATCATTCCTGATGTTTCCTGCCTTCTGTCCAAAACCAAACCTCTGTTTCCTCCCCGCTCTAATTTTGCTATAACTCTACACTGACTTCCACTCCTGTTATTCTCTCTGGGTTCCGTTTCACCCAGCCCTGTCTGAGATGTTAAAATGAAGTCCCGTAAAAACTGCTTTTGGATTTAAAGGAACTGTTTGTGGTCCTGGAAATCTAGCTTGGAACTGTGCAGTACATTTTTGTTTTCTCATTTAGTTTAATTTTTGGTCCATGGACGGAAAATTCATCTGTGGCTATGTTGATAACTGAGTAATCATTTCAGCCATTTTCCAAAAAAAATATCAAATATTTGCTGATTCCTATTTCTTTCAGTATGGATAAAATATCTTTGGATTGTTGGTGGCTCAAAACTGAAGTGTGAAGACATCACTGTCTTGCTCTAAAACTGTCAGTTGCACATTCAGCAATGTTTTAATTGTGTCCCTGAGTGTGGGACATGCAATTACATACAGATTGGTGACAAAACCACCATACAAGAGATATGAAATATAAAAAAGTTTTACATGTTGAGTTGGCCAGTAATAAACCAAGAAAACTGAACACAATACAACTGTAGAGTAGATGAATTAAACTCAGGTTTGGATATAGACCTGCTGACCAAGATCGATGACACAGAAACTAAATCTGCAGCAGTCGATTCATCTGTTTTTTTTTTTCTTAGCTCCAAACTCAGCTCTACAGCTAAGCCTCACTCTTTCTGTCCTCATATGTAGTTAACTACATCCGCATTATTTAGAACAGTAACAAACACCTGTGTCAGAGTTGTCTAGTTATACTGTTCAATTACTACATCAATCCACAACTTCCAGTGAATCAGATTGAAAAATTCTCAGCGGCCATGGTGAAAGAATGGGTAGCCATAACTCACTGTGATAAAATAATCCGGGTGAAACAAATAGCAGTAAATACAAATAAATACAACTTTAGCCTGAATAACATGCTCTTTTCGGGGAGGTTGGATGTTGAAGAGTTAAATCCCCAAAGATTTCATCACAATATTTCACACACTGATAAGCAGCAAATAGTCTCTCCCCCTCTCCCTCTCTCCCCCTCCCTCTCCCCCTCTTCCTCTCCCCCTCTCCCCCCCCCCTCTCCCCCTCTCCCCCTCTCCCTCCTGTCTCTTAGTTGAGTTAAAATGTGATTACCGTGAATTCAAAAGTTAAACTGGACTGGAGCTATCAAAGCTCTGTCCATCAGTCACATGTTTCAACAGTAAATTAATATTCAGTACCACAGCAACATTTAGTTAAAACTGAGAATAGAGGCTGATCAACAGTTGTGTTTACATGACGCATTTATGACATCAGAAACGCAGACAACTTTAGACCTCCTTTCTGACATGTGCTTCTGATTTTGATCCGCATCATATATTAAGACCACTCCTTCTCTTAGAACAGTCCGTTCAGTTATCTTACCGTGTCTGAAAACTTTCCTCTGATGTTCAACTAAAACGCAGAAAGAGAGAAACCACGGCCTGAGTCCTGAACCCCCGACACCCAGCTCTGAAGGGTTCAAACTTGGTCCATGTCACAACTTATCGCAAAATATCCACTTAAAAATCTGGTCCAAGTCCCACTATCCAGCTATCCAGTCCTGATCCAGGCGGATTCAGGTATCAAGTAAGCCGGGTTCTGGTCGTCAGTGTGATGTGATAGTCTGTCGCTCGTCTGCGCTCCATTAAAGCCTCTCCCTCTCCCTCTCCCTCTCCCTGTCCCTCTCTCTCTCCCTCTCTCTCTCCCTCTCCCCCTCCCTCTCCCCCTCCCTCTCCCCCTCCCTCCCCCTCCCTCCCTCTCCCTCCCTCTTTCTCTCTCTCTCTGTTCTCTAGACCCTCCCATATCCTCTCCTATGACTCCAGCTATTTCCTGTCTGTCGTCATGCTGACCCCCCCCCCAACACCCGCAAACTCCCACCCTCGATGGAGAGGGGGAGGGGGATCCTGAGGCCCATCAGAGAAGAACACATCCTAACATAGTGTGAACAAGCAAAAATATGTAGTATAGTTTATATGTGTTTGCTTAGTATACTATGACTGGTAAGTGTGTGTACTATTTCATCTCACTATATGTGTGTGTGTGTGTGTGCATTTGCGTACAAAGATAACAGTGAGATGAATTGCAGCTATACTGTATGTGAAACTGATAAAAGCATCACACACACACACACACACACACACACACACACACACACACACACACACACACACACACACACATTTTGTTTGCTATAAATACTCTCAGTCACATGTACGGTCTGATACAGTCTGACCATTAAAACACAAACACAAACACACACACACACACACAAACAAAAAAAAAGGAGTCAAAGGGAGCAACACACAAACACACACACTCAGCCCCACCCTGCTGCTAAATGGCCCCAAGTCTCTATAAATACACATCAGAGTTGTCTATGCAGCTTCACTGACAGGAAGTGACAAAGCTGACAAAAATAAGATGATCAGGATGAAGTTGGAGCTAAACACTGAAGAAGTCCCCATCAGGAGCTTTGACTGATGTGAACTGATGGATTTGTTCATGTGTATTTTATTCTACAAACAACTGTAATAGATGAGTATGACCGATAGGTTAGTGACTGACAAGCACAGTATATGCCAGTGGTCACTCATGGTACTGCAACTAAAAAAATCTTCACCATAAACTGCCATTATAAAAAATGACAGCTCTAACGATGTTGAATAGACTCCTCAACTGCAAAGAAGCTTAGTTACAGAGCTGCAACAATTAGATGATTAATTGATCTGCAAATTCATAATAGTGACAAAATTCACTTGCAACTGTTTCAATAACCAATTCGTCATCTCAGTCACTTTTAAAGTGGAAGGGCAAAATCCTGGCTGGTTCTAGTCTCTGACATGTGAGGACCAGAATCTTTACATTGTCGCATTTTTCTTGGTAAACTGAGGTTTGGGGGTTTTGGACTGTTGCTCAGGCTGTTGGAAATCAGAAAAGGCATTTTATAATAGTTTCTGACACTTGACAGTCAAACTGATTAATCAGGAAAATAATTGGTGGATTGATCATTAATGAAAATAATTATCAGTTGCTCCATAGCCAAGTGCAGTTGTTGTTAATGAGTGGCACCATGTATTTTTGTATTTTTTGTTTTACGATAAAGGAAACACACTCGTCATGGTTGCTGTCCATAACTCACAGTGGTTTTTTTAGTAAGAAACAAGCTTAATAAAATATTTCATAAACATGCTGTCATTTCCTTCTGATGTCAGTAGAGGTCTCCTTATTTCAGATGATGCAGGGTGCTTCCACAAAAAAATACTGTGGAACCCCATTGTCTTCTCTCAAACTAGACTTCCGTGGTTGTATTTGATGTCTGTACATGTACCTGAAACAATAAGACCCCGCCAGCACATCCCTGAAGTTTTAACACAGAACTGTTTTTGCTCTGAAAATGACCTGCAGGAATAAGAGGTTCAGGTTCTGATGGTTGCTGTCTGAAGTGAACCACTGCTCCTGTTTTCGGTTTTACACTGAAGCTTGACTCACAGTGAAGCTGTTGTTGACGTTCTTGGTGCTGGACTCTGCAACGCTTGCATCAGTAAGATCCACTTCATCAAAGATTATTGACTGGAGGCAGAGAGACAGGAAACACACTTCAGATCAGATCAGAACCGTGATCAAGTCGCCTTTTTGAATGGATAACAGAGGACAGTAAACAATTACATTCACATCAGAGAAAACATTTTAATGCACTTAAAATTCAGAAGTAGTTGTATAATCATTGTACTTTCCAGGTGTTTCTATATATCACAGCTGCAACAATCGGTTGGTTAGGTGAATGACAGAAATTAACTGTAAACTATTATGGTAATAATTAATTTTTCTTAATTTTCCAGGTTGTCATTTTTATAAGAATTTGTCTTAAAAAAAATAGTTCAGTAAACTTCTCTCAATCTCTTTGGACTGTTGGTCAGTCAAAACAAGGCTTATAATGACCTTGTCATATTGTGTTGCAGATATTGAGATAGGCATCTGATGTTCTGTTGACAAAATAATTCATCAAGTAATGGAGAAAATAATCAGCAGATTAACAAATAATGTAAATAATAACTAGTTGCAATCCTAAAACATATAAAACAATAACCTTGGAGAAGATAATTATAACAAACCTAACAAACCTAAAGACACTCTAGCTTCAGTTTATAACAAAGGTATAGTATTAAATCCGTCTGTGGTTTTCTGCCAGTTTGGGACCATCGTTCTGACTGAGCTGATACTTCTGGGACAGACCTGAGCTCAGTCCTGTTACACCTATCCTCTAACTTCTACCCCAGCAGCAGACTGAGGGTTAGTCACCTTGGCGGTCTGAGCATAGTAAAGAGTCCTCCCTCTCAGTTTGAAGTATCGTCTCTTCCAGCGCTGGAAAGAGTTGGTTTGCTTCATCAGGTTTCCCTCCTTCAACACAGTCTGAAACACACAGAATTTAAAATGACATGAGCCAACACAGAACCAGCTTATAACCACACCATGGACCAGTTCATAACCAACACTGGACCAGTTTATGACGAGTACTCAACCAGTTTAGAAACGACATTCGACCAATTTCTAACCAACGGCAAACCAGTTTATAACCAATACTGAACAAGTTTATAACCAACATTTGACTAGTTTATAACCAACAATTAACCAGTTTATAACCAAAATTCGACCAGTTTATAACCAAAATTCGACCAGTTTATAACCAAAATTCGACCAGTTTATAACAAACAGCTGCTGTTTGTTGGGGTTTAATTCAGATTTTACTGGGACCAGAATCTTCAGAATAAACTGAGCCAAGTATCGGTCAAAGTAAAAGCCATCCAATCTGACTCTTTACCCTCCTATGCTGCCTATCTTCATTGAACTGCTGTGTTTTGTCCTCAGCCTGCTGCTGTTGCAGCATTTTGTTGCAGGGAAGAGTTACATCCAGATTGTGCAAATGTAAAACATGATTTGCTGCTTCGGTGTGAATGACTGATTTAGACACTGAGGCTAGCATGGTAACGTTACATAGATTCATTTAACTCTCATTCATTGTGGGGCAGCTTCTCGTGTTTCCCCGCCACAGACACGACTTTGAGTTAAAATGACAAACATCTCCAGCTGCAACTCAGATCAGCTGTTACTGATTAATGTTAACTCAGGAGAAAATGAAACTTTTCTGTTGTCGGTGTGTGCGGTGTACTCAACCAAAGATCTTTTATGAGGGAAGAAACTCCGCTTAACTCCAAATTCCAGACTTTAACTCCATATCTGTAGCTGTAGTCTGCAAGATTTAAACAAGTTTAAGTCAAACAAAATCACACACAGAATCTGAACATCAAAGTGGAACAGAATCAGATTATAGAAACAGAACAAAAAGGTCTTTGTTGTTTCAGTCATGCACAGTTAAGGCATAACTTTTCAATAATACAGAGGAGAAAACCAATCCTCAGAGCTGCAGATATGTGCTCTAGACGTCATTCAAATCTCCCCCCTGGGCTTTGATCATTTTGACATTTGTCCTTATGGTGGCACTAAAGCGAAAAGTCAACAAGTCACCAAAATAATTAGGATTCATCGTCTTAAGACCATGAATATTGTACTGACTTTAATGCGTAATCTGAGCAATTCTTTACAGATTGACTGTTCCTTTAGATGAAACTGTTGGACAGATTGAGTCCAAGAGAGAGCAAGCGAGCAGAGAGCTGCCACAGGGTCCAGGTCAGTCTGGATCACTAGGTTCGGTTTATTCTGGACTCTGACAGCTATAAAATTAAATCCTGTGGCCTTGGCAGCCTGTGGTCAAGCTTGTGCTACATTAAAAAGCCTCTGTTTCACAGGTTGCAGGTGAGAAATAATCTGTAATTTACCTCCAAACCTTTCATACAAAGAGTCGTGGGCCCAGTGTGTTAAGCCGTGATGATGTCTGACACAAGCAGGCATTCACAGAGTCACAGTTCCTATACAGACTGAGGTGGACTTCATTACTGGTAAACATCATGAGAAACTGCTGCAGGTCAAACAGACAAACGCACACAGCTGTGTGTCTGACAACATGCTGATGTTACTGGTATCAATAGAAGATTTATGTCTGACATATCAAAATAATGTGGAATTAATTACCAATGCATAGATGTGTGCTTTTATTTCTGTTCAAATTAATGCAGCTAATAAAATACTTTACTAGAGGAGTATATTTCACTGTTTTTATATTTTTCCAGAAACTTGTTTTCAGTAGAGCTGAAGAGTTAATCATTTTATATTGAAATCACATGAATGACAGCAATTGTCGGCTCAGTCCCAAACAGCAACTTTAATTACATTATTAAAAGTGTCAGCAAGCTATAAACTGAAACTGATGCTTGTAAATATACTGCGTCTGTGGTTAGTTTATATTACTCCTGAACAACTTTGCAAAAGACGGTTTTATTGAAGAAGAAATACACCCCATGGTTTGATCTTTAAAACACACAGACCGGCCTCTGACCATATCCACACAAAGCCATCTGAATGTTAAAACTGTTTTAATATGAAACCGATTGGCGTCCATACTGACAGAGTCTCCAGGTGAGGAGTAAGAAAAAAAGCTGTCTGACAAAATCTGTATTCTACCTTCAGAGTCCTAACACGAGCTATGCTATGTACAGATATATCCACATTTAAACTAATGGATCAAAGTAAAAGTCGGAGAGGAATAAAGGTCCTCTTAACTTCACTGTCACACATGCCTGAGCATCTGCTGTGGTGTTTAATAAAGTCTCATTTTTTCCCTGAACACCTTTCTTTCAAGTAAAAATCCCGACACACTGCAGAAACGTTTGGTATATAATAATCATACCTGCTTTACCTCTGAAAGACACAGTTCCAAAAATTACTGATTTAACAGCTAGTTGATAGAAATCGAGTGATTCAGATTTTGTCAAACGGACTTTTTGCAAATCTACTCAAAATGCTCAAACACAAGCAACATTAGGGCTGATCCATATGCGTGAAAGCTTCAAACACTGCCATGGTAATCAACGTCCATATCAGTATGTGAATGCTGCAGTTTTAATATCAGTGCTGTTATCATTATTATTATTATTATTATTATTATTATTATGATTACTACTATTATTATGGCATTACCACAAAAATCCCAAACGGCCCATGAAATAAGCAAAAGTAATTCAACATTATTCCTTATGCATCAGCCTTAATTTTTCATTAGTTATTCTTAGACAAGGGCATTTAATACTAGTGATAGTTTTTTGTATCACAGCTTTTATCAAACTATCACTGGTACTGGGTAAGTGACACGTGACCAGGTGACAGTGTTACATATTACAACTATGCTAGCTCGATGATGACAAAGTCAAGCATCTGGAATAACTCCCAAATTTGTGAAGATGACCAACAAAAAGTTGAGCTCTAGATATGCCAAAGGAAACTGGCATATCACAAATCTACAACAAGGCTGGTAAATCTACTGAAAATTGTAAGTAACAGCTTAGCTATCACCGATGTTGGTAACAAAGCACTATATAGCGTGGAAGCCCAATTTTTGTCCTTGTCTGTCTCTGGCCTTCTGACGAAGCTTTAAATATTGGCCAATAATTCACACTGAAGCTTCTAAACCCCAAAAAAACGTTTTTTTACGGACAGCCCTAAGAAACACAGAAATTTGTAAAGCAGAACAGACCGAGTTTCCTCCTAAGCAGAAATAGCTCCCTATTTCCCACATGACTCATTTTTCATGTTTTTGAATCAGACTGTGAAATCTTCCGAACAGCAGCTTTAAATAGAAACTGAGAGGCTCAGAGCCAAAGTCTCTTCCTGTGACTCAAAACATCCATGGACCCAGCTGTTGCTGCCTCCAGGGCCCGACAGAAATACCAACTCTCACCTCGTAAAACCACAATTTCTCCAAAACAAAACTGTGAATGTTATTTAACTCAACTCAACAATGACACCTTAAAATTTTTTTGTCAAATGCTTTTGCGTTTTTTAATATGTACAATTCTTTTCAGATAATTTTTAGCGCTCAGCAATTACTTCATTCATTGTAAAGTCAATTGTGAAAAAGTAAATCAACTAATGTTTTGTTATTTAAGTAATTTATCAAGTAAGGACTCAAGTTTCACTAATGTGAGGATTTACAGTTTTTTCTCATTTTTTTAGTCATCATAAAAGGATATATATCAAAACAGTCTTGGGATGCAATTATCAATTACTTTTACTATCAATTAATCTGACCATTACTCGAAAAATCAATTTGTATCTTAAATGACAGACAGTAGTGTAAAATACCTTTAATGATTTGCAAAGTCCTAGCTGACAATAGTTTAAAACCCAAAGAGATTCAGTTTACTGTGCCAGAAAACTGAGAAAATCTGAAAATCAGACACACTGAAGAAGCTGAATGATTAACAAAATAGTTTCAGATTAATTTCTGTTTATCATGTAACCGATTAATCCCAACTTAATGTCTTAAGATTTCTGACTTTGATTGCACACTATCAGACTGCAGTTTAACAGGCCACAGAATTATAATATTTTACCTGACAAAATGATGAAACTGATGATAAACTGTATTTGCTACCTATAAAGAGTTGAAGGTAAAGTCTGGACTACACACAGGTACAAAAAAATGACATTTAGAAACAAACTTTTCTTAGTTTACAGACACTTTATCAGTGTAGGAAAGATTAAAAACTCTTAATAATTTATATCAGGGCTTTAAAACTACTTTTGATTAAAAAAAAAAAAAAAAATCTCAGCAGTGGAGGAAGAAGTATTCAGACATTTTACTTAAGTAAAACTACTAATAACAGAGAGTAGAAATACAATGACAAGTCCTGCATTCAAACTGTTACTTGAGTAAAAGTACAAAATTAATAGCTTCAAAATGTACTCAAAGCACCAACAGTATTTATTACAGAGAATGACTCCTGAAGATTACATTACTGGATTATAATTGTTGATGCATTTACATGTAAAGGTGAACCGCATTTTAAAAACAATTTTAACAAGTTTGTGAAACAATCTTTAGTTACGGGACTACCGGTCTTACTCTGTAATAATTTCAACTGAAATAATTAAGACAATTTACCAATTAGTCGATCAACAGGTACCAGACACAATTAACTTTTTCAGTCTTTTTTCATGCAAAGATGATAACAAAAAGGTTTCAGGCCTTTCAAATGAGAGGACTTTCTGCTTTTCCTCTATATAAATGAAGGTAAACAGGATCTCTGTTTTCGACTGATCAGGACATCAGAAGATTTCACCTTATAATGTGCTTTTTGCACTATTCTTTCACCATTTTTTGACATTTAACTGAAAATATAGTCGGCAGATTGATGGATAATGAAAATAATTGTTTGCTGCACGTCTAATAATAACAGTAATAGAAGTAATAATAATAATAATAATAATAATAATAATAATACATGTCAATTAATATAGTTATTGTGTCTTGTTTATTTGATCTGAACCTACAAAGTAGCTGCAACTATCACATAAATGCAGTGCAGTAAAAAGAACAATACTCTCCAAAATATAGTGAAGTAAAGTACACGGTAGCAGAAAACTGAAATATTCGAGTCAGTGCCTCCAGGTGTACTTAAGCGGACTAGTAGTCTAGTAAATGTAATTTGTTACTTTCAACTTCGCAACTACTTATTATTTCCGAGCTTTTCATATATCCTCAAAGGCAGCATTCGGTTAATCACCTCGCTTCAGCTTAACGGTGGTTCATCGGTAAAAAAAAAAAGAAAAAGACCTGTTACCTGTCAGAACCACGTCAGTGAACCACGCTAACTGTGTCTCACGGTCACAGCGTCACTGTAATTAAGGAACAACGAAGTGTTTCACGCGGAAACGGTGACGCTCAGCCCCGGTGAACACCAGGGACCGTTATAATCCCTTCTTGGAGCGGACCGTCATGATAACACCGAAACACAACCAACCGTGCATTCAGAAATTTTAAAGCGGTTTCACTGCTCTTTCTCCCCCCGACCTGCACTTCGCTGTCACCCCCGGAGTAGAGCCCTCCTCTGACGTGGGCAGTGGTGGGAAACAGCGGGGTTTTTCACCGGGCCTGAGACCCTCCGGTTAGCAGGAGTTAGCCTGGTTAGCCTAGCCTTTAATTGCCGGTTTCTGTCCTTACAACATTATCCCCTGACATCTGAATCATCCGTGTCTGGGCTACGTTTTCTCCGAGGCCAAAGATCTGACACAGTCTCAGACCCCGACTGATCCTGGTTCTAATTTTACTCAGTTAGCTAGGAGCTAAACACTACGGCTAATGAAATACGAATTTAAAATCGGAGTCTGTCGTTAAATCATGTTTCCCCTGTACATTTTAAACCGTACATCTACTCAAATTAATGCTTTGTTACTTCTACCTCAAATAATGCCATTTACCACGAGTGTTAGTGTAGCAGCTGTGGCCCTTACTCCAACATGATTACGAAAAGTACTGATTCCAAACTCCGATAAAAATCCGTAGGATTTAAAGTTGCAGTGCTAGTTAGAAAAAATGTGCATTAGCCAAACAAAGACTTTAGTACTTCAACATTCAAAGACACCCACTCTTCAATTCGGAATAGTCCACGTCCACCAAGTAGAACGAAATTTATTGAAATGCCCCTGTCATTAAACGCTTTGCAGAGGGCTCTACCGCTGACCGCGGTGAGTGGCGGAGGAAGAGGACATAGGAAAAGGTGTCTCACTGATTATGAAAAGTTTAATTATTATTAAACTTTCTTATCTCTGGTGTTTCTGCTGTATGCCGTATTAGAAAACGATCCCAGTTCATTCTGAAACGGTTCTAACAATTCAAGGAAATTCGATGCAGTTGATGCCTTAAGGAATGAAACGAAAATCTACGATTTTAGTAATGAGTTCTATGTACCGTTCCGTCCGTGGAACAAATCTGTGCAGCTCGGGGCTGTGTGTGGCCCACCTCCGCTGAATGAAAACGGACACAGACCACGGATAAAGTGTGGGAATAAACGGCGGGATTTTAGAGCCACTCTACCTTGCTGCGGATCTGGCCGGACGTTGACACTTTTCGAATGAGTTTCTGCGGGGTTCCGGGCTCCTGCTCCGGTTCGCTGTCCGATGACTCGTCCGGGCACCGGGCCGCGGCGGACTCCGGTCCCCCTGCCTCCGCCATCCTGCCATCAGACCTCCGAGGAGGACCAGAGGAGGGAGCGCCTCCCTGCGGCAGAGACCGGACGACACAGCGAGAGGATTTAGTGGCTCTTACTGTCCTCTGGTGGCCAAAGTATGATTTTACAAGCGAACCAGGTTGTTTGCAACAGGCGCAATATAGATAAAATACATTTTATTAGTATTAGTAACACCTCTTTATTTTTATAAAGAGGGAATAAAACCAAGATGTATGATTTAATATGAGCTGGCAGCAGCACTGTGTAAATGTCCCAAATTCAGATTCCTTTTGGGAAACTTTTGGACTCTTTACCTCTTTCCTCACTGGCTGTTTTTAGAAGCTGGTCATATATATATATATATATATATATATATATATATATATGACCAGCTTCTATATATATATATATATATATATATATATATATATACATATATATATAAAATGAAAATTTTCAGGAAAAATCCAGACAGATTCACAGAGAACAGACTATTCGCCCATCCCTGTTTAGGTCAAATTTACAGCAGATCATATTTATTTATTTTTTTTAATTAAAAAAAAAAAAAAAAAAAACAACCAAGGATGGTCAAAGTAAAAATGCTATCTAAAAGATAGATAATAAACTAAAAGTTTGATTATAGAATACTATGTAAAGAATATGACTTTAAAACTTAAAATCATGACACAGCAAGATGCACTAAGTCAAAATTTTGACCTCTCAAATAAATATTATATTATATTTAAGAATAATATTTCTTTAAGAATAAATATTATAAGATCATAATTTGGACAAAGTGAATCAAAATATTAAATTAACATTAATATTTGAGAAGTTTTTTTTTTTTTTAATCCCAACAATTTTTTTCTGTTCATGGTGCACAGATTTAGGCTCAGGTGAGTTTTTAGGCTACAATCATTTCTGGGGTTTTGTCATTCTGTGTGTTTTGAACAATGGAGATGGAGATGGAAGGTTTTCATTTGTATAGCTTCTGAGAGTCCCCCCCCACCCCCCAATCAAAGAGCTGTATGACTGCAGAGGTGGTTGTGTGAGGATTTAGATACTGAATCCTGAAACCCTAAATCTGGCTTTTATTTAGCTTTAATGGCAGACTTTACACAGAGTTGTAACTAGGACTTGGATGTTGTTATGAAGGGTTTTGAAAAAAGAAATTGGTTATTTTGGTGCCTTTTTAACCTTCTTCACTGTTTAAAACTGACATCTTTATATACGACAACACTATTCATTGTCCGCTGTATTCAGCTTAATACCACTTTAACTTTACTTTCTTTGAACTAGTGTCTGTTCTTACAGTGTAATCTGAAGATATACAGTTTGGTTCCAATACTGAACATTGTAATGGAGAGAATGACTATAAATCCTATATTCGGCTCCAAAATACTTGACCAACCAGTATTACTGTATGTTCAGGGTTGGAAATACTGCCCTAAACTTTTCACCTCCTCTAACTGTTGAGTAAAGGAGGTTCAGAGGATCTCACAGTTTCTCACAGGAGGCTCAGATAGAAGGTCACACCAGGATGTTGCTGAGGGTCAGTCAGAGCAGTGAGGTTAATCTAGGAGAACAGAAGTCTGTATACTCTCCTCTTTTGTACAGTAAAATCCTTTGTATGTGTGAGAAAATGTGTATGTTCAAAAACAGGTCAGCAGAGGGGTGTAGACGTCCAGTTTGGTTTCTGTTTACTTGGATCCAGTTTCACCACCAGGCAGCCAGGGAAAGTAAGGCACAAACCTGGTTTGTGACACTTTGTTTTGCTCAGGATCATTAAACGGTAAAGTCACATCTTTCATAACGTAACAGAGCTCTGCTGCGACTGCTGCTGATAAAATCAGGATTCCTTGAGCACAGCGTTGTCTAACAGAATTTGTGTTTTGTGTTCACATACAGCGACATTACGCTGATGGGTCACAGAAACAGTTAGAGACAATTTCCCAACATCAGCAGTAGAGGGAGGACTTAGGTCGAGAACCCAAAGACCCACTTTCATTCCCTTCCACTTGTTTTTGGTTTTATGTCATCAAAATTAAGTTGTGTCCAACCAAATTATCAAAAACTATAAAGTACTGTCCCAGCACTGAAGATCTGGTTGAACTGGACTTCATGGAAATTTGAAGGCTGCAGGATTCACATTCAGGGGGTGATTGGTGGGGGTCAATGGCAGCATACAGCCATGATTCAGATCATTTACCTTTACTGAACCAATGTAAAAACACACTGTAACAAGTAAAAGCTCTGTATTCGAAATCCTATGGAAATAAAAAGCAAAGAAGTATCATAGTAAAAGAACTCATTGTGCAGTAACCTGTCTCCTGTGACTGATCTCTGATTACATCATTGATCATGTGTCATTTAAGCCAAAAGGTAGAGAACCTGTAATGTGGTTCTCTGTAATGTGTAAGCTTATCACTGTTTAATGTTAAAATCTTAATATGAAAAGTAACAGTGGCTGCAGCTGCCAGACAGATGTAGTGCAATAAAAGTATAATACATTCCTATCTGAATTGTGGAGTAGTAAAAGTATACAGTAGCAGAATATGGAAGTAGCCAAGTAAAGTACAGGAACCACAGAATTTTTTTTGAGTACAGAGCTGGTGTAGATGTACCCAGTTACATTCCAGCAATGATGTGAGTTTGTTTTGCATCATGTGTAGTGTGGTTCTATGTTTGTTCTGTGAGTCACATCAGTCTGTGATCTCTGTAACCTTAGTAACACTGTGACTCCCACTCTCTCTTTCTTAATACACACACACACACACACACACACACACACACACACACACACACACAAACACACACACACACACACACGTGCACATATAGTTTGTTCCATTGTCTCTCTCTCTTCAGATCAATGTTGTTTATCCATCTTCACAGCTTTTCCTGTGGCTGAACATAAATCTCCAATCCCTTCACACACTCTGGCTTCTTTGTGTGTGTGCCACATATAATCCACATGTGTTAATATGTGAATCTTTGAAATGATTTTCAATTCAACATGACTGCAGTGAAATACATCCTACTCACTACAAATTTACATAAGCAACATGAATTAAGACATAAGGTCTGTAGAACTTATCTACTGGTTCTGCAACTAAACGAGGGTCAAATGTATCACCTGGCTCAGGTGCCCTACATGACTATACCACTCCACAGGTGACCTACATGAATCCTCCCATCCTAATTCCCAGGACTTTGCACTAATAAAGTCCCACCTATAGATTGTTTCTCTGTGGAGGATCCAGTGACAGCCTTCAATCAGCCTAGCTGGATCGTCCATACAGAGAAGGATTAGAGTTACAGCTGTGCATTATCAGGACCGCCTCTGAAGTCTTAACCTGGTCACCCTACACATGAAAGAGATGCTCTACAGTGGGAACAAAACCAAACAGGATCCCTTGCAGGACACAGTTCGCTTGCACATACACAATGTTCCCAGGACTCAGTGTTTATTGTAGAGATGATGTTTATTAAACTAGAACATTTATTAAGTAATGTGTTGTGTGACCGTCAAGGAGAACAAGGTAGAGTTGTTCAGAAATAATACAAGTAAGAGAAGTTCCTGCATATATGAAAAATAATGACATGGATCATGGACTACATGAGACATTAATGGATGTCATCATTCCCTCTGTGTCTTCTACCATATCCACTGACCAAAGAACCAGACACGCTGTGTTCAGGTGGTTCGATTAGTTTCACCCACGATTCAAAGGAATACTCCACCAATATACTATCAGGTACTCCCCTGTTTAATCCTGGAACTGGGTTCTGAGCAGCATACTTCCTCCTTGCACCTGTAGACAGATTCACCGCAGGATCGCCACATAAACTTCTTTAATCGGCCACATAGCATATTCTCCTCTGTATGTCTGTACTCTCAGTTTGTTCCACAGTCACAGTTTTATCTAAATAAAATACGGCATCAATTAATGTTGTTTTCATCTTTACTTTAACCACGAATTTCTTTTTTTAATGACTGAAATGATTAATATGAAATAACTGTGCATGATAAAGTCTCTCTCAATCTTGGGGTGGGGGGATATCATTAAAAAAGAGGAGGGGGGTTGATGATTGGTCTGACTCTAATATGGCTAGTTGTCACAGGGGTGACTTTGTTCGGGAACTAACACTACATGTAATTATCAAGTATTTTTTAATATTATTTTTGTTGTTTAATATATTTTTTTTTCTTTTATGTAACAACAGCACATGACTTATTCCCATATCACACATATCCCCCCTCCCCATACACACACAGAGACATTTTTTGATATTCACCTAATCCCAAACTGTAAAAGCCTTTGTGATTTGTGTGACTTAAATCTGAATTGACCTGAATATTGTCTGTACTTACCTTGTTGTGTAGAAGGTATTAACACTACTGGTTAAACTCTCTGATGAAAAGAAAGAGTATCTCTTAGCTGCTTCATTGTAAAAGCCTCTCAATGAAAAAATTGGAATGAAAACAAGGAGCTGCAGGAAATGTTTGATATCTCAAAGTCCAATCTGGACCAAAAAAATGAGACAAAACCCCAGACAACCAGACTCAGGCAGAAGCTACAGCTGGACTATCAGAAATGATGATGCATATAAATGAACAGTTAACTAAAAACTGTTTCTGGAAACAACATCTAAAAATAATAATATTTCAAAAATTGGACTCAATTTACATTTTTTACATAGACAGGATGTGGAATCAGAATTTTACCTCAGTCCCTGTAGATCCTGTTTATGGCCTGGTCCAGTGGAAATGCATGTGATCAGAACTAGAGAGGGACATACCTTTGAAGAAAGGCTAGTAGTCAGAACAGTATTTCACCTACGAGGATGTAAACATCAGAAAGGAAGTGTTGTGTAAAACCTTTTTCCGTCAAACACTGACGTTTGAGAATGATGATAATGATGATGATGTTGATGAAGGTCAGCAAATGTGTATTATGTAAATGTGTCAATGATTAACTGTAATGCTAAAAAATGAAATGCTATGAAATGCATAGCATAGTAAGAACACACACAATATTGAACATGATGACATCATTTGAACTTGTATGTGTGTGCATGTGTACATTGTGATATGACACCTGTGTGTTATAATTGTAATGAGGTCATATTATGCATTAGAGACAAAAAACAAAAACACAGACCTATTTCTCACTCAACAAAGATACACAAAAACGCCTGATCTTTCACACACCCACACACACACACACACACACACACACCTACCTTTGTGCACAGGTGGGACAGCAGGTTTTGAGGTGGGTGGAGTCCAGGTGTTTTATTAGCAGCTGTGAGTCAGACAGGGGAGATCAGCTGCAGGTAAAAGTAGAGAAATCCAGACGGATCAAAAGGATCGACAGCTTGGTGAGTGATGCGCCTGAAAACTGAGACATTTTTTAAAAAAGAACTTTGAAGTAAAATGGAATAGATATAATATGAATGATCAAAGTAAAAATATGCAAGACTGAATGAAAAGTATTTTTGTAAAAAAGAAAAAATACATAATCTAAAAAACCAGACAAAACAGGTGATCAGAAAAAGAATTAAGATTTAAACAATTACATATTCCATAATACAGGCTCTAATAATAGCACTGTGATAATAATAATGTCAATAATGTTTACTTAATGTGTGGAAAGAGTGGAAAAAAACATGTTTTAAATCTCTTATAAATCTAAATAACATTGTTATGATTGTTTAAATCCATCGTCTTCATATATTTATCGGAATAATATAAACTAGTAATTAATATCAAAGTAAAAAAATATTTTTAATTCTTCAGACATCAACATTAACTTCTTTAATGTACACTTCCCCAATGGAATAACTTTTAAGTTCCATTAGGCTGATTGGAATTACCTCAATTATTGTATTTATCTTTATAATTGATTTATAATTGATTTTTCCCCTTTGGGGCACTGTAGAAATTCTAATCACAATGATAAAAAATTAATTAGTTTTACTTATCCTTTAAAAGGGAAGCATTGTCTCTCTATGAACAGTTTGGAATTTAGTAAAATTATTGTAAAGATGATAAACATGAAAAAATGTTTTAATAAAACTTGACCTGTTTTGGTCAAGTTTTTATTAAAACTTCACTGTTTTAATGAACCTTACACCAAATATTTTATATATTTTATTCATTATATTTTTTAGTCCATTTTAGATAGATTAGTTACCTTTAATGGAATGATGGAATCAATGCAGTGTCTTGTGTTTAAGATATTTCACTCTATCAATAAATAAAATGTGTCATTGTGAGTGTGATCCACTCACAATCAGATCCACTCAGATCCACACCGTAATGTTCCAGACTCAAAGTTGTTGGGTTTTTAAACTAGAACAAAGTTTCAGTGGATTTTGAACAAACTGAAAAACACCAGACGATGAGGATAATGATGATTCTTTGACCTGCAATATGCTGAATAAGTTGACATTCACAGAACTGAGCTGAAATCAGTATAAAGCCTGATGGGTGTTTGAATGATTAGATGACTATCAGCAGGAATCTGAAGTGATTGAGAATTAATGAGTGGAACATGTTAACCAGCAGTATGGTCCTTAAAAACAGTACAAGAATCAGTTTTCCTAGATGAGTATAAAACCTGCTGATGTCCGTTTGCAGATCATGCCGACCTTTCTTCTTCACTTCCTGTGGATGGTGGTAACCTTCCCAATTGTTGTAGCGATGCCTGAGCCTCTCTCCCCAGATAGTTGGGAGCCGCCCAACCACCCTCCTTCTACACCCCCCTACCCACCCATGGACGGCCCTGGACACAGTTTTTACCCAATTGGACACAACATGACAGAACTGCCAGTTGGGGCCCTGGATGCCTACTGCCAGATGCTGCAGCAGACCCCGGTCCCCGTCCCCCCAGACCAGATCCCCTGGTTCTGTCTCTGCACACACTGCCAGAGCACCCAGGGGCCCAAAGGAGACCATGGAGACCGCGGATTGCCAGGTAAAGACAAAATAAAAATACAGGTCCTCAGATACAATGGGGTCCTCTTCTGCGTGGAGTTGGAGTTTTAATTCATGTGAATCCAGGGGGCGTAGCAAGTAGTGGGCTGATACCCAGCTTCTCTTGTTCACATGTTGAAGGGGGTATTTGAGCAACACACTGAATCCCCAAACTAGGCTGCTGCTCCTGGTGGTCAGGCCTTGGGTGGTAGCTTACTCCCACTGATGTAAATAGATGAATGAGAGGCAATAAACAGAAAGCACTTTAGATAATAGCACTACAGCCATAAAGTGTAGATAAAGAATGACATTCAATACGAACCAAGAACACTGAGCATGAAAGAGGATCTCTTCATGGAGGTCTTTGATCCTGTAATACAGATTGTTTTGGTTTTAATTTTTCATTTGTATTGACTTTCGAGCTTTGGCAGTCAGAGTAAATTGTGCTATTTGTTACTTTACTCTTGATCCAAAACTGATATCTTGTGTGATGGGTCAGGTTGAGCACTTTTTTGACATTATTATCCGCCTTGAATTTGTCATTTACAGGAACATGAAGTAAGAACTTTTTACTTACATAAACAAAAGAAGTATATAAATACTCAGCAGAGTTAATCTATCTCTGTTCCTCTCTCCTGTCAGGTAGCCCAGGTAGTCCTGGAAGAAGGGGGCTGACAGGGTTCAGAGGCCCTCCAGGTTTTGTAGGCAGACCAGGCGTCAAAGGTAAATGGTTTCCTGATTCAACATTCCACTTTTACTTCCACTATTTTACTGCAATTATCACTTTGACTGTTGCTGATGTTCTTAATGCTCCTGATTCGTTTTGGTGTGTTCGGCCCTCAGGACAGAAAGGAGACGAGGGTGAGAAGGGACAACGAGGACCCCCAGGACTGGTGGGACCCAAAGGAGGCCAAGGCTTAAAAGGTTAGGCAAGTACCTTCATGTTACTGCCTCCTCAGCTTCAGGTCCAATTCCTGACCTTATTTCTGTTAACCTGCAGGTGACAAAGGGGATCAGGGTCTGGAGGGGCGCCCAGGGGATCAGGGTCCCAAAGGAGATGAAGGAATCTGTCCAGATACCTGTGAGTCAAGCCAGGGCCCCCCAGGAACCACAGGTCTACCTGGCCCTGCAGGCACCAGAGGTTTGCCTGGTACCCCAGGGCTGCCAGGGCCCAAAGGAGCTAAAGGTGATGTAGGTGAGCTGGGTCACCCTGGTTTCCCTGGATCTGTGGGTGAGAAGGGAGATACAGGGCCCCCGGGGGAATGTAACTGCACAGATGGAGTAGATGGGAATCCAGGGAAGAAAGGGGACAAGGGAGACAAGGGGCACCGGGGACAGATAGGGCCTGCAGGGCAGAGGGGTCTACAGGGCGATAAGGGAGACATGGGGCCTATTGGGATAATGGGTCCTCCTGGTCCTTGCATGCCCGGTATTCAATCAGCCTTTGCTGCAGGGCTGACATCCAGTTACCCCCTGCCCAACACCCCTGTGGTCTTCTCCCAAGTTTTCTACAATGTCCAGGGGAGTTACAACCCCACCTCTGGGCTCTACACCGCTCCCATTAATGGGACCTATGTCTTCAGCTACCACCTAACCGTCCATGAAAGGGTCCTCAAAGTGGGCCTCTTTCATAATTTCATGCCGGTTGTTAAAACAACAGACCCAAAAGTGTTGGGGACCACCTCACATTCAGTCATCCTTCACTTGGCACGGGGGGACAGAGTGTGGATTCAGGTGAAGGATTCGGTCACTAACGGCATGTACGCAGGTACTGAGGCCAGCAGTACCTTCTCTGGCTTCTTGCTCCACCCAGATACATGTGATATGGCCTTAGTTAGAGCCCCCATGCCCCCGATGAGCCTACCAGAGGGTGGATATAGTTGGGGTGACATACCTGAGCCTAGCACTACCAAAGCCCCTACTTCACCTGCTGGTGGAGGATCCAACTAATTATCAATAAATAACTTTTGGTCCCCTGTAGAGGGTGCAAAATAAATTATGTTACACCACCATAACATGCTCTTCTTAAAAAAAGATTACATCTATCAAAAACTGATGTACAACCAAAGGAGCAAGTCAGCTCAGACCAACAAAAGATGACCTAATGACCAAAATCAGACAATAGATGGGTCAGAAATTAATGGAAAAACCTGAAAAACAAAACAGAATTGTCATTCTGAAAAAAAATAGAATGACAATGCCCCCATTCATTTGGCAAGAGGGGTCACCGAATGGTTTGATGAGTATGAAAATGATGATAATCATATGCTGTGGCCTTGGGAGTCACCAGATCACAACCCAGCTGAATATCTATTGGAAATTTTTTACCGATGTGTACAGTGCTCTCTAACACCATCATCTAAACATCAAATGAGAGAATATCTTTTTGAAGATCGGTGTTTCCCGACAGTGGAGCTCTAGAGACTTAGAGACCCAAAGCAAAGGAGCATTGAAGCTGTTCTGGCAGGTGGCAGTGGCCCAACATCTTACTAATAAACTTTATGATGTATTTTCCTTTAATTTGTCAGTCATCATCAACGTAGCAATAGATTGTTCACAAAAAACAGACCCAAACAGAGAAAAAATCCTTTTCCAAAAAATGAAACACCCACAAACTCAAAGTGTGATCAGAACTTAGACCCCTTTCACATCAAAGCAGGGAACCCATGTTTTCTCTGGTGTTAAAATGTCAGGTTAAGTTATGGTGATGAAGGTCCAAGCATTTGCAAGACTGAATACAGGCAACTCTACAGAGCTCAGATTGCTTCAAATAGACTAGTTTGTACAATATTTCATTAAACTACATATACAGTCACTTTGTAGCTGTCCTGAAAGCTGCAACACAGACAGAGAGGCTGTTAGATCATCTAACAGTTTGTTTGAAGCACACAAGGCCTCAAATTCTTTGTTTTGATTGTAGACTGTGTGTAACAGAAACCATTATGTCTGAGCGTGGTAACCTGAGATACCTGGCAATCATATATAAAAATAATATTTTCTAAATGAAACAACAGTTTAGAAAAAAAATGGCACAATTGACTGAGAGCAGATTATCTTTTGGAATATCTGCTCAGTGCTCACAACAGTTACAGTTTACATACATGTGCATGTCAATCTCTCGTCCTTGCAGTGGTAGATGGCATTGTAGCTGAAAGAGGCATAATAAGAAGAGACCGGTTTGAGGAGAGTTGCACATTTTTGGTGAAGCTGCAGACTGCGATGGGTCAGATTTCAGGAGGTATGCAGCAGGTTTGTTGCTGCAGTTACTGAAGTGCAGAGGTTTGCAGGTGTAAATGTGGGATTCTGTATCTGATGCCTCATCCATCGGCTCCAACATTCAGACATAGTGGTTTCTGCTTGGTTCAGATCAAAAATTATTGACTGTTTGCTAACATGATTTGATAGTACTTTATGACATCTCATGTGAAGCCATTTTTACAATCTGGTCCCCTTCACTTATGACCAAGTCACTACACTGGAAACATCTGGGATCTGTAGTTGTGTAAAGCCATATGAACATTAAACTTGATTAACCACGATGTATGTGTCAGTATTCTTGTCAAGATAAAGGAAACTCATAGCCTGCAATTAAATTAACTTCAGTTCAAAAATCAGAGTTTTGACCTTTTTGAATCTGTTTTCTGTTAAAAACATGTATCTTATTTTATTCTAGAAAGTAGGTTCATTTTTATGTTTCTCACTGTTTGTTTCAGTATTGTGACTGCTTTGTCTTTGATTCTTATTTTGTCCTAACAGATATATTTTCTTTGTATTTCCAGTAATTACACTAGAATTTTTATAGTTTTTTCTTGAACAGTATCCTAGTTCATTTTATTTCTAATACAGAATGAGCTGTTTATTGGAAGAACCTTGGTCCCTCTGCTGTAAAAACCACCTATGACGTTAGTTGCATTGTGTGTTTTTCAGTCAGTGTGAATCTTTTATCTCCTATGTTGTCTCTGTCTTTGTCTGTAAACTGGTGAGATTTCCAGCCTAAGTCACCTGATGATCCTCGACACTGATCCTACAGCGACAGCGTAAAATGATATACCACCTTATTTTATATCCAGATCACCACCACTGGGCAGGGTTTCCCTAAGGTATCTCTGTTCTCCGACAATGGAACAAAGAGTCTCCAGGAGTTAAGAGTTCATCACACCCTAATGAGTCAATCAGAGACGCTCATATGTTTTCATAGAGAGCATCCAGCCTTAAACAGGTAAAAAAACAAAAAACAAAAACAAAATGTGTGTTAGTGTTTGTTTCCTCAGCTGACATGTGAAGAGAAAACTAAACCCAGAGATGTCTCAGAAACTAAATTCAGTGCATCAGAAAATTTTAGCAGAGCTACTTCAGTCCTAGAACAATAATTAAAAAAAAAAAAATCTTTTGACTTTTGGAGGGTCTGTAGACTCCCCTCTCGAGGAAAGCTAATTTGTTTACACAAGAGCAGAATAGAACTTTTAGGCTCAGTTTATTGATTTTTTCAAGATGAAAATTGAGATTCTATCGAGAGGGACTGCATTAACTAAATTTTCATAAAATAAAAGCACCAGCTTCTACTTAAACATTAGAGCAGCAGATTTATTAGAAACATCCTGTAGCCAGTGTTACAGCACTAGCATCACTATGACATTCAGCTAGAGCCAAGAGAGATACTGCAGACATTTCTAATGCTGGCAGGAAATGTGAAAACCCTCTGACACACCAGGCAGGAGGTAGAACATGTTGCTGGTTGACTTGTTACCTACAGCAGCTGTTTCTCTGAAATGTTATGCCACATCTTGTTTCAACAAAAGAGCTGAAATCTGAACAGAGTTATTGTTTACAAGAGTCGGATCTGAATATCTATGCTGGGAAAAAGCTTGGTCCTTGTGGGTTTAACCTCGCTAACATCTAGGATTACAGTAGTAATTCAGTCACAAAGCATCCACTCTACACATCACAACAAGAATGTTTATACCAATGATGCAATGCTGGAGGAGTAGTTTTTATCTGCCAAAGCATTTTATTGATCTCACAGATGTTGGCTCTCTGCCAGGAAAGATAAAAAAAATTGTTAAATGTTTAAATTCAACTACTTTGTGCTGTTCTTTTTTACTGGACCAACATTCAGTCACAAGGCACTTTTTTACTCAATAACAAGTTAACAAAGTGAGACTTCTATAGGGAGACATATTGACTGAATTATGCAGTAATGTTCGGAGGGCTGGCGTCACTCATGGAGACATTTGGTTTGTTCTCAAGATATCAGGTTTCTTTCCAATCCTCACACAGCTGCAGGAGATAAATTCAGACATGATTTGAACATTTAAAATGGAAATGTTCAGGTGACCTCCAAACAGGTAGGTTAACATTATGAGACTCTGAACCCTGAGAACAACAGTTGACAGCTCCCACTTTAAATAAAAGACTCAAAGGAAGGTTAATGAGAGGTGACAGACGATGAATGGACTTCAGGACTCTGAAGTGTAACTGTGTTTATCTGAGGAGGCAACAGATGAAGAACGTTCTCCTACTGTCTGGGCTGGTTCTCTATTTTACCAGAAACACACTAGAGCCAAGAACACAACCAAGTGTCTTAAAATTCGAATTTTAACCTGCAAAGTCTTTGTTTGGGGGTTTTGTTTGGTTTCTTAGCTTCACTGTAGAAAATAAAAACAGCTGATTATTGATTATTTGTTCTTTCTAAGTATAAATAAAATAAAACAGTAAAAGAAACTTTGGGTATACGTATTTGTGTGTCACTGAACCTACAGTAGCTCTAAAGCACTACCATGATGGTCATGACAATGTGATGCAACACTGATCTACAGCCTGTAAGTACAAAAACAAACTGACTGTAACTCATTGGTCAACTGGACCATTAAATCCCAACTTTCCAAAAACTTAGTTTTTGCTATCTACATCACAACATAGTAAAGCATTTTTAAAAGCATCATGTAAAATACTGTTTAAGCAAGAACGAAAGGGTGGAAATGATATTTTTGCAGATGTGAGTACAGGTGGGGCCACCCGCTAGACATTTCTACCAGACACATCTCCGACGGTGCCCCTATGCTGGCTGCAGGATCTTCAGCCAGGAGCCACCCATTTCTAAAGTTTTGATCCTTTAATCCAGCAACTTCTCCAGGTAGTTGAGCAGCACCAGGAATGTCTAACCACAGCCCCTTGCAGCCAGCACTGGGATCCTTGCTTCGTTGGCTTTCTTCCACTCTTCCAACAGTGGGCTTTGCCACAGGAAGATTGAGTGTGTTTATTCTAATCAGATGCAGTGATGGGATTTATTGGTCTTTGTTGCCCAACCTGGCTATGGTTTCTCCTTCTCTGACCTGCTGCTGAAGGCAAGATTGCATCTGGCTGTTACCACCACATTTTGCCTTCCCCTGGTTGATTCGTAGGCCCAGATCACCTGCCATCCCACCTCTCCGTGGACCATCAGGCTGTGTTCTCTTTATTCTGCTTATAGTTTGTTTAGGGAGTCCATGGATCAGATGCTTCACAGATGTGTGGATGGGATGACTAGCCCATCCATCCCTGGTGCAGTCTTTCCTTGCAGCCAGCAGGTCTTCCCTTGCAGCCCAAAAGACTGGAAGCCAACTGCTCTATTTGCAGTAGTCACTGGCAGGAAAGATATTGCCTTGATGAGAATTTTAGCTCACCTTATCCAGGGCACATTTTCTTTGCATGGGCACTGCTGTTTAGACTCACAAAGTCAATATCAACAGCTGCCCAGAATAAACTGGGCTTTTCTTTTGATGCAGTATCTGTTTTTTAACTTTGATTTACCAAATAAGGGGGGGGGGCGGCAACCATTAAGTCAGAGGCTCCTCTACCAATAAAAACATATATGTTACACATAAATCAAGAAAAACACAATGTGATGACATTGGATTATAATGGATTGACAATGATAGAATATTATGATTGCTGTATCATCAATGCACTAACCCATTTTAAGATGACATCTAGTGTAAATTGACAGAGACCTGTGGCTCTGAAACAATTAAAACACACATTTCTTAGCAAGAGAGGGTTTGTTTTATTTCAGACCAGGAGGATTTCTCGGAGGGGAAACTGAGCTCAGATTTACTGAGTAGCATAAACACTTTCAATATAATCAGTGTGGACTAAAAAAGCCTCTTCTGTTACTATCACTGATTTCACAGTTTGTCAGGAGATGGTTAGAAGTCTTGCTGTGCCTCACTGACCCCTCAAATAAAATGGAGACAGGATCCAATTCTTTTGTAAATAAAAATAAGTAAAAACAGGTTTCCCTACAAAGACAATTACAGATAAACAGATTTATGCCTAATAAAACAATCATTTACATTCTTAATCTTGAGAAAGACTACAGCAGTTACTAAATCACAAAGCAGCTCAAAAAGCAAAAGCGAAAGCTTCCACATTAATGTGAACACGGAATCATCTGATCAGCACCACCCCTCTGTTTCAGCCTGATTTGCTGCTCCATTTGTTGTCAAATGCTGCGATGGAGCCAGAGCCTGTCATCAAACATATTTTGGTCTGTGTCATGCTGCTATAGCATCTCTAAAAGTCAGTGAACCTGAGTTATAGACCACAAATGAAGTTTTTCTGTGGTTCTAGAGGAAGGCTGAATGTCTCAAAGATCCTGTAGTTCTGAGAGTAGAGAGTAGGATATAAAACTGTTTCTCCAATCGATCCAACACTTTTATTCTGATTTTATCACTTTCAATTGTCCTGATGCATTTTGTTTGTCCCAAATCACCACAGAGTCCCCTACAGGCAACAAACTTCATTACAGTCACAGAACAACAGTACAAACATCATCTTGATGATTTAACAGCAGGGAAGCTAAATGTAAAGTTTGTCTTGAGGGTTGCACTAGATAAAACATCATTAACATTAAATACATCGTGTCTTCAGACCAAAGTGTGTTTATCTTCAGCTCCGGGCCGTGATGAACAGCAGGGACAGTGTCTGATCTACTGAGTTATCAGGCCTCAGTGGGAGATTCGTCATCATCTCCATATACCACTCCCTTCAGGTAGGCTCGTTTAAACTCCTCGAACACCATGTCATCTGATTCACTGCAGGACAGAAAGAAAAACAGAAAAACACAGGAAAAGAGGGACAGAGGAGTCAGAGTCTGTCTGGGCTCAGATTCATCGCTGATTCTTAACAATAATGTGAGATGTGTGTTCTGAAGCCTAATGAAATCTAAATAAATGAATTCTATCTTCTTAAAATACTGAGAGGTCTCATAATGACTTTAGGGACACTGGTGAGACTTAGGTTAAGGTTAGATATTGCAGCTGTATGTTTTACTCTACACAAACCAACCACATCTACACTAAATACAGAGACAATGTAAACTGTATAAAACTAGAACTTGTATATCATCAGGATTATAATGTGTCCTCTAACATGTCAGACTAGCGCTTTCCTGCACTGCACATGCAGTAAATGAATGAAACCATATGCAACTCATTAGAATATGCCTCTGATCAACAGGCAGACAGTAATAAAGCAGGGTAGGGGTGTACATATGTGCTTTGTTTAAATTCAGCATCATCTGACCTTTAAAACATACACTGAAAAAAGAGAAACATTTGGGGAAAACTGTGAAACGAAGTGAATTTCTCAGTTTTAGACTGAGTTTATCCACCTTTTCCATCTGTTAACTTCTTCCAAGTAAGAGTGACACATTTCTTCACATTTAGTAATTAGAATAAATGAACAGTTATAGGATATACGCTGCACAGAGGTCTGCAGCAGACAGTGAGAGCATAACAGAACTTTATATAATTAGCCTTTGTTTAAAAGTATGAAATTCCTGATCCACCTACAAAGTCTTTCCTGATCAGATCTGAAACCTGCTGCTGGCTGTTTTATTGTGTGTGTGAAGGGATTAAAGTGGGACAGTGAGGAAGATGCAGCACGGTAACATCTCCATCTGTTTCCTCAGATATAATTGCAGCTGAAACCTGCTGGATCATTACATGGAGGAAGAATGTAAAGTGGATACAGACATCTGACAAAGGTTGAGCAGAATAACAATAAACTGAGCAGAGTGAAATTACCCCAAGATCACTTATCACACATCAGTAAATGTTTTTGAAAGATTCACTCCATTCAAATCCAAATTCATATCTATTATTGGAGACTGTGCTCTTCATATTTCTTTAATTGTATATTTGTCATTTTTGATATTTTATTTACTAAATTTGAACCTTTGCTCTCACGGTGTCTAATCTTAATTTGGCTTGATTATTTGAGAGTGACAGGACACATGCTCACTGCTCAGAGATAGAGTGATGTGGTGAGGGTCCACAGGGGCCCACAGTAAGTGATCCATTGATTCATTCACTGTTGAATGATAGTCAGAGATTCACACTGCTGGAATCAGGCCCAGTAAGTACGAGAGTAACACTGACCTGTAGATCGTTTAAAAAGGCTGAAAAGTCCATAAAAGTCCAGCGTTTATCTCCAATTTTCAGTAATCGGTTTTAAATATCAAGAATTACAACTGAGTTTGGCAGTTCCAGCTCTGGAAGGAGGCTGTAGCAAGCCCTGAACAATTCAGAGAACACTTCTTTTTTATGAATATTTTCAGTGAAGTGATTCTAGTGATTCAAGACATTGAAAAGAACTCCTCTGCACATCACTACTGAAGAGATATTTTTTAATTTCAAGTGTGTTTTCTTGAGGAAAAAAGTCCCTTATTTTGTGATGTCAAAACTACAGGCAGTCTGAACTGGGACTATTACTGACTACTTATTTTACAAATCCAAAATAATGTTAGATTCCAGGGAGCAGCTGTGGTACTTAAAATGTTGTTAGTGTTTGGTATTATTGTGTTTTTTCAAAAATTTGCTTTTTTTCCCGCAAGACAAATGACTTGAATTATATCACTACTTGACGACCTGAACATTTAACCCACAGACACTTTAAATCCCTCAAAAATAATTCCAGGCTGGAGTCAATCACTATCAACAGAGTTAAAGTGATCTTACCCATCCTTGGCTGAAGACACACATTTCGGCAAGGGAAATAAGGAAACATGATGGGAAAAATAAAGAAAATTAATTATTGTTTTTAAAAAAAAAAGGGA
Source organism: Istiophorus platypterus (assembly GCA_016859345.1). Classification (NCBI taxonomy): domain Eukaryota; kingdom Metazoa; phylum Chordata; class Actinopteri; order Istiophoriformes; family Istiophoridae; genus Istiophorus; species Istiophorus platypterus. Next base: position 60,047 of record CM029116.1, read on the forward strand.
TTTCTATGAATAAATATCTGTAAAGACAAATTAAAACTCACAGATTGACTGGTCTGAAGCAGGTATGAAATCTGCTCCAGGCTTTTATCAGACACACTGATATTTTTTTCCCTGACTTTTTTTTCCCCTGACTTCTAGAAGCAGCAGCTTTGCTGTTGAGCAGACTGACTGGAACTGCTAATTAAAGCTATTTATCTGTTTACAACAATAATGTACTGGCAGCACAGTAAAGTTTTGGGCCTTTTTGATTTAATGACCCTTCTGTTTCCTTACACTCATGATAAACATACTGGCCGTCTTGAGATGTCCTGTCTTCAAACTCACAGTTCAGCATTTTGCTTCAGCAACACAAGTCAAACAGCCTGACACCAGCTCATGTACATCTGTCGTCTCAGTAATTACTTCACACACAGTTAGGTACAATCATGTGTGTGTGTGTGTGTGTGTGTGTGTGTGTGTGTTAAGCAGCTTGTTGTATATCGCTGACAAAGAGCTGCGTCACATCCAGAAGACTAACATCGAGATTACTGCTGATCAATACAGATTATCTACACACACAAACACTCACATACACACAACAGAGGAACCATGCCTGTAATCTGTAAACGTTTACAATGAAGTGCCTCAGTACGGTAGAAGACCCCTGTGTTCATGATGCATTCAAGGACACTCCAGCATTAGAGACTTGGCTGTCGAAAAGATTTTAGATTTAACAACTCTGATCAAACCGAGAAGACAAACAACAAAGGATGTTTTGTAGAATAAAAAAGGTTCTGAGTTCTCTGATGTCAGTGTGTCCTCGAACACATCAGCAGTGACAGTTAATCAGAATATTCTTGCTCAGCTGTAAAAACACAGAGCCAGACAGAAATAGAAAAACACAATGATGTGAAGGCTGGTGGAGATTGAAAGATTCTCATGTTTGACTCCAGACAGTTGTATGATCACACAGTTGGTCGTTTTATCCACTACAACATTGTATGTTTGATTTACAGGCTCTTGTGTGTTTTGTAGCACCAGGCCAGATCTGCCACAGCTTTCACATTTGAGAGACTGGGTGCGGGTGGGTGGGGTGGGGGGGCTTGTACCTGGTTCAGTTTCCAGTTTAGGATGCATCAGCCTGAAAGGCACCTCAAGGGACACCTCACTGTAACACACACACATACAAACACAAACCTGTAATCAACCTGTGAGACACGTCCACACACAGACAGAAAGGCAGGCAGACAAACAGACAGAAAGGCAGACAGACAAACAGACAGACAGGAGGTATAAGTTATTAGATGTCAGTGAAAAGTACCTGGATCCAACCGTCCTGTCATCACCCAGCAGCAGAGAAAACACAGAGATGGTGATTTCAGATTCTTTGACTTGTTTTACAGTTTGACACTTTCAGCAAACAGCAAAGCAATGACACTGACTGACAGTCATGTTGGTGAACAGACCTCTGGTCACGCTGCTAAATGACCCCACTGTGACATCACAGTGAGTTTATGATCATTTTAAGACTTTAAGATCTTGGTATCTGAAGATTGAAGAGGATGATCACGAGAACATTCACTGTGAAAATAATCCTAGAACTGAAAAGGTAAAATTACTGAAAGACACTGACAAGTTCCTGTTTGAAGCCAGGATCTCACTGAGAGCATGACTAAAGAATGGCTATTCTTTAGTCATGCAGGTGTGTGGCTCTATTCTGGATTATTCTGGGCTTAGTAGTCATGAACCGACATAAAGAAGGTCAGCAGAAACAGACAGGGCTGAAATGGATTTCAGGAGGCTGACAGTGACCTCTGACCTCATTAATATACAAAAACAACAGCTGAGGAAACTTCGGTTGGTCATTTCAGAGGAAACACATTAATGACACTGTCCAGCCACTAACTGACTGAGTCATACTCACCCAGAGGCCATCATCCTCACCACCACCTTATAGGAGACCAGGATCCCCTGGACCTCCTTCAGCACCTCCTGCTTCACACTGAAACAGAGGCAGAGTCAGAGACAGAGACATTTCTGTCAAACTAATGTAATGATCACTGTTTTTTCCAGTGTGTGTGTGTGTGTTTGTTTGTGTGTGTCACTGACATGCTCGATGACGCCAGGTTGGTGTCCTCATGTTTGAGTCGTCCGTCCAGAGCAAGTCCTCTCCGGTCTTTGTTGTGAGCCAGCAGAGGATACAGGGTGTACTCCTTCTTCAGACTGGTGCCAGAGGGAACCGAGTCACTGCAGAGACACACACACAAACACACGCACAGAAGTTAAATCTCATTTGCAGATTTTTCTTCCTGAGAATAAATATAAGTGGATGAACCCTCCGGGGGGTGCTCAAGCATGATTTGCTAATCTGAATTTATACACTGATCTGTGTACACAGATTGAAAATAAAAAGTCCTCTGATAAATAGTGTTCATGGAAACAACAACGCTTCCTGTGATCTTCAAAACAGAAGAGCTGAGGGGGTGTTAAGATTGTATTAAAGTTCTATATTTCACTGGTATTAAATCCTGCAATGCATGATTTAGATCATAATTTCTTGCTTTAATTCTGATGCATATTATGAAAGTGCTACTTCAAAATTCACCCTAACATTTTACCCACATGAAAAAACCTCAGTTTATCAGCAAGTTTGCAATTTATTGATCTCTTTGAGTGCATTAGAGATCTGTGTACACAGATTCACACCACAGAATATGTTCAGCATGTGAAAAACTAAATATGACTCAGTAAAATGTTAAAACTGAAAAAGAAAAAGATAAAATGAAGGCCTTCCTGTGGTGGAAAACACATAATGAGTACTTTATAGCATTGGGAGCTCAAAACTCTGGTAAACATTAACATTATACAGCCTAAATAGTCACAAATAAAAGCCCCTTGGCCTGCGGAGATCATCAAAGATGCAAAAGAGTCAAACTTACTCTGTCTCCTCTTTTGCCACCGATTTGATGTATTTGTCATTGGAGTAAAGAACAACATTGGTGACCTGTTCGACTAAACACAGACAAAGAACCTGTTCATTAAAAGTCACTTGTCATTAATATTCTCAGGTGTAACTGAATTCAAAGCTGCTTTATTGGATTGGAAGTTTCGGGTTGCCAAAGCATCAAAACATAATTCAATCAAGTGCACAATAACAGAGGAAAATAATAATAAAAAAACCACTAAGATCCATATACAGATAAATGTTAACTCTGTGTGGGCTTCTAGGTCATTCACTTTCCCTCAGGTTGTGGCATGCTGACATTTACTGGGCAGCAAGGTATGACCTGTATCATTCTCCTGGCAATATTTTTAATTTTGATGTTATTCATGCTCGTTGAAATGTGGAATCCAAGAACTGAACTGGTTAATATAAATGTTTCTTATTTCATTGAATGATTTACATTTTGGGAGGAAGTTCATCTCCATCTTAACATTACTTGTCGAACAGTGACCACATGTTTAGTTTTCTTTTGGCTACCATTATTTTTTGTGTCTTCCTTGTTCTATTACCAGGTTGTGGTCACTGAGCCCTGACTTGGTCAGATCCTGCCTCTACTTTCTGTCTCTGATAGTTTTGAGATGTTCTGCCAATTCATCATCTCTGTTTAGGGACAGATGACGTTTCATAACCAACCGTATAATCTTTCATATGACACCACCAAACACAGATGTGTCAGAAACAACATGTAAGATGTCACCTGACACACTGATGTCTTTGATGTTCCTGCTGGATGAGTTGGTGATCTCGACATTTACTTTGACTGGCTCACCGTGATAAAACACCTGCGGAAAGTTAAGTAAGGAGTAACAGAGAGACAGACAGGTATTACAGCCTGGCTTTAGCAGTTATAGAAACTGACAGAGAAAAAATTGTTAAGGAAAAATTGATTAGGTTTTTTCAGTCAGTTGTCAAAGCAGGCTTTAAAACTAAAATTCCACCCGTGGAGGATCTGGGTTATAGAGCACAGTGGTCTCCGGCACCATGAACCTATTGATCTCAAGGACAGAGACACTTTAAGTGTAAAGGACTCGAGGAAACTAGTCCAGGATAGTGGAAATGTTTTGGGGTCTGCAGATTTCTGAACAACAGCTATCACAGTTGGCTGCAAAAGGCACTCTCATCCTAAGACAACCACTCAGCTCTAAATCTGATGTAACTTTTGTTTAGTTTACAAGAAACAAAACAGCTGTGATGAAAACTGTTATGACTGATGAAATTATGTTCTGACTGATCTCAGGACAGTTTACAGTCTGACCTCTTTGGGCAGACTCAGTTTGACATGAAGAGGTTTCTCAGACATCAGGAACTCAAAGGTGGTGTCTGCTACTGGAACCAGTTTACTGTTCTCTGGACTGAACTGAATCTTACGGATGCTGAGACGAACTGAACTCCTGCAAAAGAGGTAACATTATGAATTAATAGAAATTGATTCCATCATAGTTTGTGAATTTTCTGAAGTCAAGCATTTTTGTTGGATACATATAATAACACTCCTGCTGAACTGTTACTGGACCTGATTCTGGACTCACTGTTTGTCGATCTTCTCGTCCTGGTTTTCACCACAGAAAGCTTTCACCTCAAACTCCACTGCACATTTCTGTCACATACACAAGGACATGAACAGGATGCATTCAGACACATCACCACTCAGAGTCAAGACCTGGAATCTGTTCCAACAAGCAGGTTTGCTGAGTTATTCAGATGGCCGAGAACAGATCTGTCACATCAGTTTCCAGGTTCTGGAACTGAGGTTATTCTAGGTTAAACCAGATAAACTCTTTAAACCTGCTTCAGGAATAGGTTCCAGGATCAGTACTCTAACAGCAAATTTTAAATCACACCGGTATTACCAGGAGAACAGGGACCTACAGGAATCAGAATTTTAATTTTTAAAAAGCTATGTCAAACCTTTAGGAAGGTTGATTCATTCTTTAGTTGGGTCAAAACTATAGAAGCTTAAAGTTAATGAAAGGTTTGGTGTGTTCAATGGCCGAGCACAAACCTGGATAAGACACCTCTCTCTGCACATAACTACAGTGGGATCTGTAATCAAGTTTGTCTAACAAATAAATACAGTAGTGTATATATTTACTGAATTCAACCATTTCAACCTGAAAAATTCAACTGACAGTTCACAATAAGACAATATCTTCATCTCATTATCTTCCGACCTTAAACTGTTATACTGAGATCTGCAATAACAATTCATGACAGATAGTTAACCCAGCTTGTCCTGGATCGAATATTCTTCCATTCTTCACTGTACAGGTGAGTTTCATCAAGACACAGAGAAAAAGGAAACAAGATCATTTAAATGTAACCATGAGATAAAAGCCTAAAACATAAACATGAGCATCATAAAATGAGAACTTTTGCCTCAAAGAAAGTCGTAATGACATTGTGGTCAGAGGATCTGGGACTAATACTTGAGTACCCTTGGTCTCTCAGTCATTTATTTTAAAACAGCAGATGTTTTAGACATACTGAGATAGGACTGTATAAAGTAAGGTTACCTTTCCTACATCAGATGGTCCAGGTTGCAGAGCAACAGAACATGGCAGGTTGTCTGGAAACTGAAACACAAACTTGTTTTAACTCACATCCGCAAAATACTCACTGAAAGTGTTAAAACAGTTTCTACCCACCGAACCACCCCCCATAATTGCAAGGCCGAGGCCAAGTTTTTCAGAGTGTGTAGAAGTCTATGTCACACTTTCCATCTCCTTTTTTCACACACAGTGGTTTAAACAACCCCTGTGAAAACATTTTCCACTCAAACTACAATGTTGGAGGGAGATAGATGAGTCATGGAAGGTTCATGCTACTGGGAGCAGGAATGTGCTCAGTATCACATTATATACAATTAGATGTAATGGCGTCAGGTCAGGGCATCACCAAATTAGAATCATTAGAATTGCTCTTCTGAGAAACATAGAGATCAACAGATATCATTGAAACTATATAAAATCTTGGTCTGGAGATAAAAATGTGTTGTTGTGATGTTGTGATGTTGTATGAAGACCACAATCACCTTCCTTGGGCCTCGCTGACCAAAAAATCCAAACAGACTTTGGATGAGAGAGTCTAAGGTCACAGTATTCCACTGTGCTTCAGACTGGAAATGACCCACTGACCCAAGATGAGGAGGGTCTTTTCAGGAGTGAGGATAAAGGTCTCAGTATGCTCCAAAAAAGTCAGATTGTTTAACAATGTCTGAAACAACCATTTCCAAAAACATAACAGTAAGGGGGTGTTGTCACCAACATTTATTTAAAAACCCAAAGACAATCACATCCATCTACGTAGCGTTTGGCTGATACAGCCTGACCTTCAAGCAAAGTCAATCAGACATGTTCATCTGAAGACGCTTTTCTGAAACATACTGAGAGCTGAAGGTGGGACAGGAGGTCGACTGGACTGTTAACACTCTGAGCTGTGCTCATATTGATCAGTGGATCTGAGCTTTTGTAGAAATTTCCTTGACAGGCTCTCTTAGAGATAGGTTAAGGAGAAACACTAATCCTTTATGTTGAAAGGAGTCAGTTGAGGTGGTCCAGCATCTGAACAGAACGCCAGTTGGAATCCTGCCTGCAGTCCTCTAGGAGGAGCTCATTGTCTGGGATACCTGACAGATCCTAGAATCCTGACGGAGGAGTTCCTCACCTCAAAAAAGAAAGGGAAGGCATTGTCTCCCAGCTTTCGCAGCAGTTTGTGCTGGATCTTGGTGTGAGTCAGTTTATCTTTGTCCATCATCTCAGGGTAAACCTGTCGGGTCACCAGGAACAGGTCCCTCCTGAAGGCCACACCCATTACATCCATGTCCTGACGGCCATACCGAAATGTGCATGACAGCATCACGTACACTACAGACAAATGAAGAGGTCGTTTTAACCAGGAATAACTGACACTTGTTTAGGAAGATGCGGTACCACTATTGGCCACTAGAGGCTGGATCCATGAAACCTTAGAATGTGCTGAGGTCCCAACTTTTTTCTTGTAACTCAAGATGATAAAATAACACTTTTTTATGTGTTTTGGGGTAATTAAAACTTAAAGAAACACAAGTGATGCCTTAAACTGGATGACTTTTAATCTACATTTATTGAATGTTTTGATGACTGCAGAACAACTTCACATCACAGGTCAATTTTCCTCAAAAGGCAGCTCAGATTTTAACTGAATTTACAGAAAGAATCCTCTTCCCCAAACATAACTGAAGTCTTGTTTCCATCCAGTCCTGCTGTGATAATTGGGGCAACAATTACTGATTGTACTGATTGATTAAACAATACCGATGAATATGCAAATTGTTTTCCAAATTAATTGTTTGTCTCCTCATCGCTCTACATAGATCAGTTGGTTTCTTCTATTAATGCCTCATATACATCAGAGTTTATTCTTATGATCTAACAATTTGGGTTCTCTGATGACAGTAAAGAGGATCCTGAATCTACAGAAACCAGTAGAACAGTAAACGTTAACTCTCTAAGAGTATGAGAGTCCCTACTTTGCTTTTAGCTCACAGTAATTTAATGATTAGAGGAACGATCTTGAAAATGGGACTTTATTCATTAAAAAAAATCCAAACTGAATATTTAAAGTAGGAGTCAGAGCTGACCCTGACATGTTTACATTTGAATGTAACACAGGAGTTCGTAGGACAAATACACCGTTACTGAGTATTGTTATGATGTTGACCACTGATAAAACTCAGTGGTCTACATTGTCACAGCTTAGTGGGAGGATTTTATGTGCCACCCAATATCTACATGTAGCCAAGACTTAAATAAGGGGAGCAACTTTTGTTTGGAGACTTTACTATAAAATAAGGCTGTGCATCATATGGATAAAAAGACAGAAAAGCCAGAATTCTATGTAATGTGAAACAGTAAGCAGAAAACCCAAATTTAGATTCATCTGCCTTCTCAGAAATGACTAAACAGCAACACAAACCCTACAGATTAGAGGATGAGTTACAAGAAATTCATTTAAAAGAAATTCAGACTTGATAAAGGTACAAGAATCCTCTTTGTCATCTGCTTATACCAGGGGCAGCTTTAAGATCTTCATCACATTGTTGGTGAAGATCATACAGGCTACACAAAAGATCAAGATGCTTTCATTCACTCATTCAAAACCACTCAAGTTGGTATTTACAACAGAGAATAAAAGCAGGTCAAAGGTAAAACACACTGACCTTTCTTTCCTTTGAGCTGCACTGGGTCAATCACGATCACTCCATCTGAGAGAAGAAACACACTGAGACGCTCGAGTCCAGATCACAACATGATGCATTTTATCAGATGAAAACATTGATATTGCTCTAATCCCGGAGTGCAAATGGTTCCATTATTAAACATTAGACAGATGCGTAAGATGTAATAATAATGTGAAACTCACTTTTGTTCATTTGCATTTGATGGTGTATTAGCGTGATTTCTAGAAGACTCACTTTACAAATCAAATTAATCACATTATCAGAGACCAGTGCTCTAAAGTGGAGCTGGTGCTACTGAGACCCTGAGGTAACTCCCCACTTTTCCAAGTTAGCTGTTTAGTGTTAGTCCAGGAAATGTTTAGCCTAGCTTAGCACAAAGACTGGAAGCAGGGGGAACCTGTTAGCCTAGCTCCATCAAAAGAGAAAAGTCAATCAGAGAGCTCCGAGTCTGTGTCACAGCTCCACCCCACGGCCAGAGAAAACTCACCTACTGGATCCACAAAGTCACAGTGATCCACAAAGTCTCTCTTTGCCATGTATACTGCCACCTGAGGAGGGAGGAGGGGGTCAGTTGTCAGGTCAGGTTTAAAGGTACTTTGGTGGTAGAAATGAAGGAAATGGTGCTGTTCCTTCACATTTTAGTTTCATTCCACTGGTCTGGGGACTCAACTAGAACCTTCTGCTATTAAAACTGTTTTCAACGCCATCACTACTTGAAGACCTCTCCCAGTTTTTTGTATTGCTGTTTCTTCATTCTTTAAACATGCAAGTGTATAGTCTATCCACATACATATAGCAACACACCCTACATATACAGAAATGATGGAAATAGAAAAGAGAATATAGAAAACAGACAGAAATTACAACACAGCAAACAGCCACAGGATTGTTTCTGCTGTTGTAAATATTTTTGCAGAACTCACCGACTTGTCACGGGAAACTTTCTTGAAGACGACATGTTTAGGACTCATGGTGACTTGATATTATCAGAACCTTCAATACAAACACCGTCATTCAGACATGTAACATGAAATCCGGGGTTTCTCATCGTGAAGCTCAAATCAGACTCATTTACTAGTTTTACACCTGGAAATTATCCTGCTGTACTGTTTACACATGCTGAGATATTTCAAAATTAATGACTTGCTATTCAGATTCCATTTTATTTAACTATTCATGTATTTAGTAGGAGACCATTTTAGATGTTTTTTAGTGTCTTTTTCAGAGTGATTGCTGTTATAATGTTGATTTTAATTAATTTTTATAAACAGTTGAAACCACCACAGGTATGACTAATACAAATTTATTTCCAAAAACAATCTGTTGTATTCAAACAAACTAAATTTAACATTCTTTTTAAACATTTTTTAACAGCCCAGACTTCGGGGATTAATGCTAAAGGGCAGCATCACAGTTGTTCCGTGAGTCTGTCTTACAACAATACTAACACCTCCATTTGTGCGCCGAAAGAAATGATAATGAGGCATCAGCGATCTGAGTTACTTCATTTTTCTAAGTCAGATTTTAAAAGCTCCAGGTTTCCTCAAAATCTTCAGTCATGGAGCATTATGTGGATTTTGCCCTTCATCATTTTCATCACTTTAAGGAGAGTAGTCTCTGAAACTCGGTACAAACAGGAGGAACGATCTTTAAATGTATGTATGAGTACGTTTTTTGCTCCAAGACAGATTTGAAAAAAGGGAACTTGTCCTTTAATATTTGTCAGATACACAAAAAAGAGACTGACCTGTAGCAGCAGTGATGATGTTTTCAGCGGCAGGTTTCAGATGATCAGATTGACTGAGCTGCATTTATAATCTATACACACACAGCCTGGTCAGCATGCTGATCATTACTGACTGAACACACACACACACACACACACACACACACACACACACACACACACACACACACACAGATAATCCTGCACACACAAGCAGGAAGATCTCAGAGGATGCAGCGGTTCCACTTTCAACATATAAAAATCAGAAAACTAGATTTAATTTTCCAACAAGATGAGAACTGAAGTATGTTTGTCACTTATTAAACCTTCATCAAATGTGGCACTGGTCTCTGAGCTGCAGTATGAAGTTTCCAAAGGGACAGTAGAGACTGTAAAAATGTGTGTAGTAAAGGAAACAAAGTAAACCAGGTCGTTAGTTATTCTTTTCCAGCCTAGAACAAACTGTGAAACTCATCTTAAATCATAAAGTCAGATTCATGGAAAGACTGGAAGTATAATCTATCTAAGCACACTACATCTGCTGACGAAGACCATGTGATACTGTCAAAAGCACCAGCAATCAAGCAGGTAGGTGGACCTTAAGAAGAAATTGTTTTGTGGTTTGTTTTTTCCTGTTTTCCCTCATTTTACCTTGTTAATCATTTAATGACCTCAGATTTACAATATATTAAATCAGTCTGAGGAACCTAAAGTCTTCTGCCCTGTCAGTGCCCCCCACAGGATGCTGTGTTCATTACAGCCACAATATGAACAGTTGCAATTTAGAGCCACAGCTCTTCAATGTATAGCTCTGATGCTCTGGACCAAAGTGTTGGACAGGCCACTAAAAAATGCAAAAGCCATATCTGTACATCTTTTTCCTACTGAAATAAAACTTCTGTAGTTTTGATATCATTTCAGGACTCCAGTTTTTATTAATGTTGTCAGGTGTAAATAAAAAATGTCAATCAAGATTTAACGATAAAAAGACAGTTAAATGTAAATGATTTCTTCTTCTCCTTCTTCTGTGGCTGAAAGGCAGAAACAAATTTTTTAAAAAGGCAGAAAAATATCTGTTTCTGCAGATGTTCCATTAGTTTTTTTACTTTCAGTACTTCCATTTAGTTCTCTGTATTTACTTTGATAGTGAGGAAACCTGATCTGATTTACAGCTTTAAGTCAAAACATCACTAAGGCCAAGATCTTCATTTCACCCACACGTTGTTGTTACTGATTTTATTCTTAAATGATTGTTATATTGCAAGTGATCAGCTGTAAGAGTCTGACTCTGCTGAGCCGATAAGTTCCAATCAGTCAGACTCAGCAGTCTATCTTCCACTGACATCAGCAGCTTACACACCTGAACACAGGTTTGCGGGGGGGGGGGGGCATGGCACTTCAGTTCACACCATCAATTCAGTCCACACAGAGGAGAAGATGTGTCTGCTAAAAACTGGTCTTGAAATGACAGAGAGCTGTGGTTATATACTGCATCTGTTCATAATGTGGCTGTGATGAACATTGCATTCTGCAGGGGGCGCTGATAGGGCAGAAGACTTTGTTTGTTTTAAGGATCTTATATTCTAATCTACAGGTTCCTGATATTAATTGAAAATATTGTAAATCTGAGGTTATTAAACAATTAACATTAGAAATTAGGGAAATAAGAAGAAACAAATCACAAATAAAATCAGATGTGAGAAGTGAAGGAAAGAAAAAATATTTTGTTTATAAAACTCATTAATTTGAACGTTTTAGCTTGTATACATACATATACACATATACACATACATATATATATACATATATATATATATATATATATATATATATATATATATATATATATATATACACATATACATACACATGTATATATACATACATATTTATACACATATATATACACATGTATATATACATGTGTATATACACACACATGTATATATACACACACATGTATATATATATATACACACATTTATACATGTATATATACACACGTGTACATATATATATACATATATACATGTATATATACACACGTGTATATATATATACACATATACACATTTATATATACACACATGTATATATACACATGTATATATATATATACACACATATATATACACAAACATGTATATATATATCTATATATACACACACTTATATATACACACATGTATATATATATATAGATATATATATATATATATCTATATATATATACACACACGTGAGTATATATATACACGTGTATACATTTATATATACACACATATATACGTGTGTGTGTGTGTGTATATATATACACACAATATATATATACACATATATATACATACGAACACGTATATATATGCGTGTATATATAAATGTATACACGTATATATATATATATATATATATATATATATATATATACATATATATATATATATAATGTAGCCGCAAGGGGACACAAGCCAGTGTCTTATTGTGCCGGTCCCAAGCCCGGATAAATACAGAGGGTTGTGTCAGGAAG
>CM029116.1:80000-105000 GCA_016859345.1 Istiophorus platypterus
ACAGGTCTCTGGACCACACATTGACTACTGTCCAACAACAACAGGACAGTTATCAGAGGAACAAATGCTCAGCTCTTTCGCACACTGACTGATCATCACTGTTTTATATCACAGTGTCAAGACTGAAAATGTTTCCATGCAAGACAAACACAGAAGGACACCTGGGCAGTGGTGACCTGAGCAGATCTACTCGTTGACAGGCCAGGATGAACACACCTGAAAGTCTGTCTGACGGCATTGGTGCGCAGGTCAATGATCTTGATCAGGTCATCTCTGGAACAGGTGAGTAGCTCGGTCCTGTCATGGTTCAGGTCCAGAGACGTCACTCTGCCCTGCAGCTCCAGCTCCCGCACTATACTCTCCGCTCTGTTTCACACCAACATGACGCAATAACACAAAACGGCACAACACACACACACACACACACACACACACACACACACACACACACACAAGCACACTGTTAGTACTGGGAGTTTCTACATCAGCACTGGGTCAAAGGTCATAACATGGTCATACCATATGCATGTCCCAACATTTCATCAGTCGTCTGCAAACTGAAATTTTATTAATAGTAATTATTGTTAGTCCATATTTAACTTTGTCTGATCCCAAACTTATTCTACTATCTATTCATATTCATGAAATATTATGAAATCTAAACATTTGTTGACATAAATGATAAAATGAATCATGAAAAACTCATCTCAGAAAATTATGCTATTGTCTGAATTTTTATATTTCACATTAAGACCAAACCCCATCTCACTGCTATAGACCATGAGTTGCAGTTGAAGGCTTCAGAAAAGGCAAGTAAGCGGACCTTGAGTTATGCTTTTAGTTATATTATTATTATATGCAGTAAAAAAACAGGCGACTTTTGAACATGACTATAACTAGTCATGTTCAAAAAGAAATTAAAAAATTAAGACAACTGTGCAAAAATATTAGTTTTTCTATATATATATTTTAGTTAACGTCCATTTCTTTCTGCTGCTTTTAGCAGCTGGTTTTTCTCATCCTATGATTTAGAGAAGAAAACTTAAATTGATGTTTGTGCAGTGTTGAAAAAAAATTAATATCGGTTTTCTTCAGAGGCAGCTGAAACATTTGTAGAAACACTTACCTGATGTCCCAGAATCGAACTTTCTTATCAAAGTGTCCACTCATCACACACTGCTCTGTACAGACGATGTCATTACAACTGGAACCAGCAAACACCGTCTTCATACCTGCACAGGTGACACAGCAGGTGACCACCAGACTGAGCACCGTCAATAGGTGATGGGGGACATCAGTGAGGTCACAGAGTAGTATGTTCACTCAAACGTCTTCTAGGCTGTTAGTTAATGTTTGTACTGCAGAGTCAGTGCAGACGCACGAAGAAAGGACAGACTCAAACTTTTACCGTTAGAGAGTTCACTGCTTTTATCTCTATCACAGTGGCTCCGTGTTGATAGAGAGACAAGGGAAAAAACATGGTCAGAAAAATCGACCGATCACATACAGACTTTGCTGCGGAGGTCCCACAGTTTGAGCGTCCGGTCGTAGCTCCCGGAGACGATCCGAGCGTTGTCCAACAGGAAGCGAGCAGACAGAACCTTCCCACTGTGACCTGTCAAGGTGTGCTGTAAGAGACAAACACACAAACACATACGCACAAAGCCGTTTAGTTAATGTAGTAGGCGGATTTTTAATTTAGTAGGCGGATGTGGTGTTGTGTTGCATGTGACACCGGGATACAATCTCTAGAGGGCATGAGGACTGCCTCTTCCCTCTCCTGCATCCAAAACAAACACTCACAGGACTCAGGCTGAAGACCGTCTACAAGTGAAAAATCACTGGGGTCAGTTTACAGCGAAATTAACACTAAGAAGTCTCTAAGGTCTTCAGACATCACATTTTTACATAGTTGTTGAATTCAGGCTAATGTTCTCTCCAACCCATCTGAGGGGGTTTACCAGTCATTGATAAGCTCTCCCACCTGGTAATCAGAACAGTGATCATTAAACCATCTAAAGCCAATTCTTGCAAATACTCCCACTTGGTATTCTTCACTTTGTTTTATCATATCACCCATTTATCCTATTTTGAGCTGTGTTCATATGTTTTGACTTGTTCTGCCTCTTTACATGTTCCTGAACTAGCGATTCGGTGAGTTATTGGTAGAAACGTATTTTCTGACCTATGTTCACTGTAAAATACCCAAAACACACACACACAACACACACACGCACAAACACAAAATACTTTTTAAAAACATTATTGTCATATCATGAGGTACTGATGGCTTTTTTAAAATCACAATAATTTGAAACAGACAGACGTATTGTTCGTTTTTTAGATGTTTCCCATGTTTCCTGTTGGATTTAATCTGTTATCTGAGTTTATATTCTTCTTCTTTTGTATTTGGACCACATGGACAGGACTGAGATGTCGTGTGTATGTTTACAAATTTATTTTATCTGACAACAAGCAGAAACTTAATACTCTTTACTTTAAAGTTAAATCCATCATCAGGCATTTCCGATGCTCAGTCAGAAGGAATTCCTCACTTAGGAGTCCAAAAAAGAAATAGAAACATTTTCTTTCAGTCAGTTTATTGAACTCAGCTGTTTCTGTGGTCTCAGTAGCAGAGTGAGATCATCTCTCAGGCCCCACACCCTCAACCTGACGCTCCATGCTCATTGGTTCTGTTGGATATCAGGCATCACACTGAGCCTATAGGATCTCTGTACAGACCCAATGTGATATCATTTCCTGTCTATCAGCAGCTCTGTAGACCACCACTGCATCACTAGAGCATGATGGGAGCAGAGAGCAGGGGCTGCTGGGAGCCAAAATAGCAGCTGGGGGGGGGGCTGAGATTCAGACCTTTTACATCACATCACTGACCAGCAGACAGCTGAACGATCACATACACCTCATACGAGTCAGTGACAGATAAGATCATGACACATCTAATGTTTCATCTGTCTGACGTCAATTAGATAACGTTTATCGCCTGTTTACAACTTTTTCCAATCAGGGGACTTCACTTCCTGAAAAGACTTTCTCTGAAAAGTAGCAATAATTAACCCATTAATTATTCCATGGGAAAATGATTTTT
Organism: Istiophorus platypterus; assembly: GCA_016859345.1. Classification (NCBI taxonomy): domain Eukaryota; kingdom Metazoa; phylum Chordata; class Actinopteri; order Istiophoriformes; family Istiophoridae; genus Istiophorus; species Istiophorus platypterus. The sequence goes on from CM029116.1 coordinate 83,110, forward strand.
GCCTCGTGTTTTTCCATCTCATCCAACCAGTCAAGTTGCAGTTTACATCCACGTCTGTCTAGACTCACGATATATGCAGTGTGGAATTTGAAGGAATTTTTTTAAAAGTGTCGATTGTATTTTATTAGTGTATGAATTCTCATGTTATGGCCAAAACGTTTTCTGTGAGGTCATACAGACCTTTGACCTGTGACCACCAAAATGTGATCAATTCGTTCTTGAGTCCAAGTGGACGTTTGTGCCTGATCTGATAAAATTCTCTCAAGGCGTTCCCAACATATTTGGGAGAAGGGATTGACAAATGGCCAACACGAGAACATGATGCCTCTGGCATGAAGGCATAAAAAGCGAATATATGACAGGCTTCACTCTCTACCTAGACATGTTACAGGGTTTAATCATTGTGCGATATGAAGTCAGAGCTGTTCAGACTCACCCTCAGTCTGTAGTCATCTACTGTCCAGATCCGACTGGCGAAGTCATTAGAGGCAGCTAACAGGTATGAACCCTGTAGACACACAAATACACAACACATTAAACCAGCAGGTAGGAACTTTAAAAGAGACGATTTAAAAAAAAAAAAAAAAAAAATCGACCAAAAACAGGATTAAACAGTGAGGCCATTTTATGATGTAGCCACACACTTACAGCGCTGTCAAACTCAATGCTGGTGATTCCTGCATTACTGCCGGTCAGAGCTCCTTTAGGCTCACAACGACCTAAACACGAAAAGAATCATAATCTAAGGGTTAAATGTTTATTCCACAGTTCTACAATGTGACTTTACACAGTTTTATATTCAAGGGTTTTACTTTGAGTGTTGTTCAGACACCATGAACAGAAACAAGTCACATGACTGTCACTGCAGTTTTCCAGGGAAAAACACGGTCGCCCTGTTCAGTAGCTCAAACCTGGTCAAACTGAGTCAGACTCATCCAGTGATAAATCCTCCTCCAGGTAGGTTCTAATGTTCAGTTTGTGATCAGACTGTTTCTGACCAGTGTGAATTCACCTGGACAATCATGGTGGAGGATGAAGTCTGTGATGCTGTTAAGTGGATTTTGTCACACTGTTGTTTCCGAGGCTTAGTCCAGCCTCCTTTAAATTAATGAAGTAGAATATATAAAAGACAGACTGTAAAAGTGCTGTAATTTTCTCAAGGACTTTTTGTGATGTGTGAGCAGCCTTCACCGTTTTCATGGTCACCTCACCTGCAATGACCTCCCACAGCTTCACCCTGCGGTCCATCCCTCCTGTAGCCAGCAGACGAGAGCCAGGGCTGAACCTGACCGCATTCACCTCACCGTCATGGGCTTCCTGATCAAGTGCACATTTACACAGAAGCACAGACACACACAAAAACACACAGGGTTCAACACTGAACCAGTATTTAAAAAATTCCTAGCAAAAAGTTTCTCTTTCTGTTGGTCTCAGCTTGAAAACTTGAGATCAGCTCCCTCTCCTTCCTTAGCCTGATGCTCCATGATGATTGGTTCTGTTGGAAGTCAGTCATCACACTGAGCCTATAGGATCTCTATAAAGACTCCGGCTGTGATGTCACTTCCTGTCTGTCAGCAGCTCCTGGGACCACCATTGCACCACTAGAGCATGATGGGAGCAGAGAGAAGGGGCTGCTGGGAGCCAGAAGGCAGCAGAAGATTGTGGGTAATCAGACCTTTTACAGTTCATCACTGACCTTTGATTTTTGCGGTCAATAACTGCTTATATTTCCTAACAATTCCACAGGGTCTGTGTAAGACCTGGTCCTCCATCAGTTGGGAAACAGCACATGATTAAACAGACTGAAAATTATCATTTTCACCATTAAACAATGTTAATCACCAACAACAAACCACACCATCTGCTGTCTTTGGGGCTGAACACATTTTTATGATACTTAAGGTTTTGTGTGAAAGGAACCGTTGAGGTGTGTGTCACCCGACACATAATGAGAGGAGATGTCAGTTAAAGCTAGGGATGTCCCCTAACAGAGTCATTTAGTATGGGTTTAAAATGCCTAAATTATTCATCTGAATCAAACTTAACTGGAGAATGCTACTTCTGAAAGTGACAAGAGATCAGCTGATAGTTTCTGTGTCTCACAAACTCTCAAGTTGTACATCGATTTTACAGATTGGAGCTTCTTCCCTCATGGAAGATCTTTGGGCGAATACAGACAGAAAAGTTTAACTTTGTCCTGTCATCAAGTTGCTCCCAGTTTAACATTAGTGTGAACTGATGTGTTAAACAGAGCAGAGTAAAGATAGGCAGCAGAGTACAGACGGGACAACATTCTGATCATCCTTATTGTAGTCGACAGCAATCCTAACGATGGGCTCAGGTCATCTCCAGTTAGTGTACAGTATAAGCGTTTGAGGAGGTTGTGTGTCAGTGGAGGTGTGGGCACTTAAAGGTTTGGCAGTAGCGGCGGGCAGAGATTTTTACAGGTCTGTCAGAACCAAAACCAGAACTGTGGTTTAAACAACCCAACACCAGCAAGTGCTGAGACTAAGTCGATGTGTGGTAAAGGCGGTGAAGAGAAATTATGAAAACAAATCTGCTCATCTGTTCAAGGTTCAAAACACTAACCAAGAAGACATGTGGTGTTTCCCAGCTGATCATTCTGAACTGATCTCCCAGTCAAACCCTTACATCTGTTCCACTGGTGAATAAGCTGAGGTACTTACGAACACGTGCAGAGCTGTGGATGGGACTCGAACCTCTGCACACACTCCTGAGGGAGCCTCTGGGTTTTCAGGTGAAGTGCTGAAAGAGTTAGCAGTTCGACGCCTGCTGAGATAGAGATTACAGTCACTACAGTTCAAGGGGAAAAATGCTCTGTAACATCAACTTCAAGGAAAACGAGGGTCTGATTTTACATCAGCTGTCATATCTGTAGGATGTGAGTGACAGTCAACCATCACATCTCACCCTTCGGAAAAGTGTGTGTGTGTTAAACTCCTTATAAATGAATAAATACTTGTGTGTAGCAGCTTTGACTACTTGTACAAAAAGAACTTTAACATGCATACAAACACCCTTAAGGGTCCCAAGGTTGAAATTTTCAGCAAAATTATTTATGAGGCATAAAAACTGAGAACCACTGAGCATTCATGGACATGCCCACAAACGCTTTGAATACACTAAAATAACACTAATAACACTAAAATAATGTCACATTTTAAAAATATACTTTGTAACTTTCTAACTACCCTGAAAGTTGCCTATAAATAATGAGCATGAAAAATATGATCCAATTTTCAGCAGGATTTCTAGACCTACTGCAACAAGCTGACTAGCTCAAACTACCAATTCTAAAAGATCCAGAAATCAATCAGTCAGTCTTCTATTCAGATTATTGTGTCCAGTTAAAATACTGGACATCCTGTCTGCACCTCAGGCTACATACAATCACACCTGCCACTACTGAGCAAACACCTCTGCCTTAAAACTATTTAAACATTATTACAATTTAATATAATATTAAGCCTCATTAGAAATGAACAGTCCAGCTACTTCACACGGCAAAGACCATTTGTCTAACGAGTGAGGTGATTGTCAGACCATCTTTAGTAACTACACAGATCACAAGACAGGCTCTTCTGTCATTCAGCTCAGCAGGTGACTGAATTTTTACTTTTCTATCCTCAGGCCGTTTTAATGCGGGAATGTTTGAGGAAATTTAGGGGTACATATCTACACAATCATGAATTCTGAATTATGACTATCCAGATCTGGATATGACTATCTAAATCCTCTTTCAGAGTTTTTTTTGTTTGTTTTTGTTTTGTTTTTTTTAAATTCAGGAGACATACAGTCACAGCTTTTCAATATCAATTAATATCAGTGCCAGGAGTCTCTTGACTTTCTAATGAATATTTTTAATCTACACATGCCATTTTTCATTTGAACGCCAGAATAATTGTGATGTTGCAAAGTAAAAACCTTAGATTTAAGGTTCAGGCATTGACTCACAGTGTTGATAAAATGAAACGAGCTGCTCATGTGTCTCTATGTGTAAATGGCTGCAGTAAAAACTGTGTGATGTGGTGAGGAGTTTGGAAACCTCCTGAATGGACTTTTCAGGGGTAATTTATCTGCCCTTCAGTCAGTCAAATTCAGATTCTCAGACACTTCACACAGGGAAAAACTAAACAGACTATAAATTCAGCTCTGATAGGAAAAATGTGTAACAGTGTTTTAAAGCCTAATGTGAATTTTAATACCTCAGTTTGAACCTAAATTGATTTTTTTGCCACTTGTTTTAAACCGAACAAGCAGTAAACACAACCTCTTAGAGCTGAGAAAACTGCCCCTTCAGCTGCTAATGTTAGACATTTAAATTCATATTTTTAAATATAACACTGATGTCTATCTGAGGAAGGAAACCCTCCAACTGTGAAGATCAATTGCATCATGAGAATCATATCATGCATTTAGGGGATTAAAATCAGAACAAAAGCATCCGCAGACTTTGGCTTTGTATCCACACAGGAAATAAACTAAACTACAGCCCCGTACAATCTGATTATTGATTACCAGGATCGATCAATTTACTACAACCTTCCGCATATGTTCACACTGCCAGCAGAACGATCAACAAGCCGACAGGTGTGTGTTTTGGTTCGGAGCTGAATGACTCTGAGGCTGTTAAACGAGGTGAACCATTCACCTTCATCCTCTTCTGTCAGCCATTCACAGGAGAGCTTACTGAAGAGTTTTGAACTGGAGGGGTCTTCACAACCTGAACAGATTGGAAACTGTCTGCAGATTCATTTAGAGACTGTTTTAATAACAATCATCAAGTTCAAGGAAAGTAGGACATCTGAGACTTAAGTTTTTACCTGAAATAATTTTTTTAATGTTTATTACAAACACGGTATGACTACTAAGGTTCTTCTTTTGAGTGTTGTCAGCGTATTCACAGATCTTGCATATGAATCTGCTCAATGCAGTGTTATTATGACAGATTAATGATGGACCGAGCTACCAAGAGAAGTCTGGAGTTGAATGAAACTACTGTCCTCTAACTGAATGCTTCACATTTTTCAAGTCTGTCTAAAGACAACGCTCATGTGTTCACATGTACAATGGAAGAGGTAGTGGTCAATGCAGTCTGGTCCTCAGAAGACCCTGTTCTAATGCTATTCAAATGTCCAAGAGCAGGAAGAAAAAACCCAGATCCTCTGTGTGAAAATGCTTCCTGAGGTTCCACCACAGTTAATATGAGGCTTCAGCAGCTGAATCGGTCTGAGGTGTCACCATGTTTTTACAGACAGTGTTCACTCGCTGGGCAGCATGGGACGGTCAGTGAACACGGCCCGCACGGTCATATCTTTATTTTTGCCACTATAGTTGACATCTGTTGAGTTGTGAAGGAATTACTTCAGTCAATGTAGACACCCTGACCAAAGTTGCACTCCCACCTACACAAGCCTATGCATCTATCCTTGCTAGGAAAATGCATTCCCAAAGTTCAGGTATACATGAACACACGAGTGTTGTGCTAAGAGAGACTAGGAAAAATGTGTTCTCTGGCTCCACCCGCAGTCAGTCAGTGACCTGTTGATCAAAAACTGAGAGCATGAACAGGTGAACACACAGGTGAACACACATAGTCCTTCACCTGGAGTGTGGTGGGAGGAGTCCAGGCTGAACACACTCAGACACTCTGCAGACAGACACAGATACAGACACAGTAAGGAAGATAGACAGGTGGTGAATAACAACAGGGACAGTCCGGACCCGCCAGAGACCAAGACAGACCAGGGCAGGTAGATAGACACAAAAGAGGACTCTGTAGCCACATACCCAAATATGTTGGTGATGGAGTCCAACAGACCACCAGGAGGAGGCTGAGAGATTTTCTTACTACAGAAACATAGAAATGAACTTGGTCAGTTAGAACATCTCCAGGTCCACTGTGAAACCTTCAAATGTCTTTGTCTAAAAAGTCAAATAAATTCAGATTCCTGTAAAAACAGAAACTGAAAATCTGAGACATCTGAGAAGCCAACACCAGAGCTGGTTTTTGCATTTAAACTCAAAAGTGGTTAAATAATTAATCGATCGATTTGTTTAATTTCTGGATAATTCCATTAATTTAATCCTTTAGGTTTTTCTTTTAAAAATACTCTAATGGCTCAAGTTTGTAATTAAAAAACTCAATGAACTCATGTGAGGTCTGTGTTGTTTTTAGTTTCACTGTGTGGAGGACATTAAGTGGTTTTGACAAAAAACATAATTAAAATTCCTAAAAACAGTAATTATAAAAAATCATAACATTTACAGTTTATAAACTGCTCCTGTTTTTAGCTCATCTATAAACTGTAATTATAACATTTACAGTTTATAGACAAACTAAAAATAGGAGCAGTTTTTGTGTCTAGTGTCTCCCAGTTTAACCAGTACCAGACGGTATGGTACTGGTCTCACCTGGGAGTTCTGTTGAGCTGTCTGTTCGGTGAGGTCTCTCCTCCCCCCTTCCCTCCATCCTCAGCCAGAACCTCGATGTCGTCGTCCCTGAGGAAATAAAAAAAACTGGGTCAGTACTGACACACCTCTGACATCCGTGGGAGAAGAAAAAAACAAAAAAACAAAACACGAGCTAAAAAGGTTGAATCTACTGACGGGTCGATGGGCAGAGGTTCTTTGGCAGCATCTGCCAGCTCCTTCTGCAGCTTGGCCTGTCTGCGTCTGAAACACAAAAATCAGAGATAAGGTAGAATATCACAGGACGAGTCCATCAGAGAACCCACCCCCCACCTCCCCATGTTCAGTCTACCTGCTGTCCTTCTCATTTTCAGCATTCAGCCTGTTGGCCTCCTGAGCCTTCTCTGCCATCCATCGAGACACCAACTCCTGGTTGTCCTCCGTGGTTTTCCTCAGTTTCTCCTCCAGAGCAGAGAAGGTGATCTGCAGAGCGTCATACTCGTCTTTGAGGGTCTGGTTCACCCTCTCCAGTTCCTGCAAGGAAACAGGGAGACCAGCACGGTCATAAAACGGATTTCATAAAACCTAAACCTAACTCGCAGTGATGTGGATGCTTCAACTTGCCTGATAGAGCCTAATAGATTAAAAGTACACCACATACTAAAGATCATTCTAAACTTTGACATTACAAATATATTTTAAATACTTGACAGGGTCCAGTGGTCTATTAGGACTAATTTAACTGACTTAATGTTCTCTGATCGGACGACGAGGGTCTCAGTTTAAAAACTTAAAATCAGCTCCCTCCTCCTCATTCTGAGGCTCCATGCCGATTGGTTCTGCTGAGCCTACAGAATGTCATGCTGTGATGTCACTTCCTGTCTGTCAGCCCCTCCAGCAACCACAACTGCACCTCCAGAGCATGATGGAAGAGCGGGAGCTGGTGGGAGCCAGAGGGCAGCAAGAATGGATTGGACCTTTTTACTGTTCACCACTTCTCAACACTCACTTTGATCATATCTCTTAAGAGATTAAGGCTGAAGTGGATTTTTCTTAGTTGATTCAAACTCGGCAGTGAGAACTGGTTGCTGAGTCGGATTGCTGATGAACATTACAGCCTTAGGGGACGCTAATGTGGCTTTAGACTGTTAGCCTCAGTAATACAAGACGAGCTAACTGCATTCAACATGAGCCGATCCCTCTTAGTTTGGATGCCTCATGGACAATTTTATTTAGCATTAAGAGGACACTGACTTTATGTGAAACACGCAGAAACCCTTTCACTCAAAGCACTGCAGATCTGAACTGGTTTAATATCTATAATTCCCAAATAAAAAGATAGGAAAAATGACACTCAAGAGCTCAAAAACATTTTTTTGGGGGGTGGTGGTAAAATTTAATTCACGGTCAACATCCTGACCCTTATACATCAACGTTCATCATGGACCCTGACACTATTGTGTGAATTTAAATATTGTTTTGTTCCAAGAGATTGAAGACTCACTGACAAATCATGATTAGAGTATTTTAAGAATAATTTTGATGATCACAAATCTTCTTCATGTAAATGTTTATTTAAGTGACAATTAAATATTCAGATCGACTCAGGCATCAGTCTGATGTTTAACAGACTCCAGATCAGGTGAACTGCCTGGCCCTCTACTTGCCTCATCTACTTCAGTTAGTTTCATAAGAGGAAAACTTCTGCATTGCTGCATTAACCAGAACACTTTGAACAGCCCCTTCAACAAGTGGATGCCTTCCATTTTTACATTAAGAATCCTTTAGGGATGTGATTAGTGCAGGTGATAATATTCCTACCTGCAGGTAGTTCCTAAGCTCCCGACAGTCTCCCTCCAGGTTGGCAATCTGCTGCTGATACTCCAACATCCTTAAAATACACAAGGGCAGTTTTATTAGAAATAAACTTTAGTCAAGTTACTGAACAAGATCAACTGCTGCAGGTTTACCAACTTCATAAAGACAGATCAGACATCACATATACAAACAGATACGAATAATGTGTGTTATAGATACTGACTTGGCCTCATTGCTCTGAATCTCTTTGTCTTTTTGTTGAATCTGGTTGTTCAGTTCAATCACACTCTGAGCGAGCTGTTGGACAAACAGAAACACAGTCAGTAACAACAGTAGGATCAGTCTGGATCAGCTTCCTGCAGCACAATTTATAACTGATGTAACCATTTACAGCAGGAAGGAAAAATATTTAAGACCTCCTTAAAAAGTATTTTTAATACTTTCTAATTCATGGTTGAAGGAACTGAATTCAACACTTTAAGATTAGCATTCAACACTTTAAGATTAGCAAATAAATTCCCTGGTCGGTTGCTGAGAATCCATGTCCAGGCAGACACGGCCTTATTACTATTATTATGGTTTCTAAGCAAATCCTTTTGATGCAAGCAATTTTACAGGACACTCAACTGTTGAGAAATCTGGTCTGTGTGTCATAAAAGTCAGACATACTAGCCCCTGTGGTTTGAAGCTGCAGAATCCGAACACAGAGGGAGGAGAATATGTTTTTGCTAATGCAACACCCACTCAGACGGAGCTGAAACTGTCGGTCAGCTAACTGAATTCCTTTGTGTGCAGCAAGTTTCCATACGTAGACTAAACCATGTTTCATTACGACAAGTGTTGTTGACATCACTTCCTGTGTGTAGTTAAGGCGACAGACCTCCCCTCGCTTCTTGTGTAGCTCCGTCAGCTCCTCCTGGTGTTTAATTCTCATCTGAGCCATTTCTTGCTGCAGAGCATCACTGCGACTTGGGTCTGCACCCAAACTGAAACACAGGAGTCACAAAGTGATAGAAAATGACAGCGAAAGAGAAAAGGAGAAATGATTAGTATAAAAAAAAACAATCAAGTTATATATAGGTTTGGTTTCTGTTTAGTTGTGTGTCCTTGTGGTTACTGGCTAAATTAAAGAAATACAGACATGTCTAAGCAAGTAGTGTCTTCACCCTCATTCCTGTCCTGGTGACTGGTTATTTACATACTGATGGCCAAATGCAGTTTAAAATCCCTGATGAAAAAGGCAACACAGATTGCAGCAGGCTCACGGTAATAATTACAAAATATCCCATAAGCAAATATTATGCTATTTTTTGCAAATCCAATCATTTCCTAGATGCCCATTACCAGTCTGTCGCCCCAGAGGTTTGAAAGGTGACACACAGGTGATGTAGGCCAAAACAGACATGTTGGAGGTGAGTCCATTATTGTCTCTGTATGGACACTTAGGAGTCCTTTCTGTCTCTTGGACCCTGAGCTCAGATTAGGACTGTGGATAAGAAAGGTCTCACCCACTCATGTCTTACCCGGCCTCGTGTCCTCTCTGGACATCGTATTTCTCAGTCTGGTATCGTTCTGACAGAACAGCCTGCAGGTCCGACTTCTCCAGTAGACGGTTATCTGAAACCAACACAGAGCTCATTTCTTATGGTGTTTGTTCTCAGAGATCACACAGGAGCTGATGTTAAAACCACAGCAGTCTTTCTAACAGGGTTAAAGCAGTAAGACTACAGAGCATTCAGAGTTGTGTCCAGTCTGACCAGCTACATCCAACATGACTCATCACTTCATCTTTACATACTGCTGGATCTCACCAGGAGCACAACAGCTTTTAACCCAGTTAGTCTTTTATTGTGCCAATATTTTACATTTATTTTACTAGAAACATTCCCATAAATTAGCTGGTAATGATGAGGACATTTTCAAGAAAAACCTGCTCAGTTTGGTCCAAGTTATGAGGGACATAAGGAGGGATAGCTATGGCTATTAAGTATTACCTCATTATGTACACATACATACTTTTTAAAAAAGTCTGATTTAGGATCAAACTCTAAGTCTTTTGTGGAAATATCCTAGTCGTTAAATACTAACACCAGCTAATTTTAAGGGAAGCTTAAAGAAAATTTCCTGGGATCCATGAAATTAAGCATAACCGTTACACAATTAAAATTTTAATTAAAAAAAGAATTCTTACCACATTTTCAGTTTTATTCTTTGTCAACCTTTAAAAGATAAGTATTTACTTCAGGGAAGTAAAATGTCCCTTTTTGAGCAGGAACTAAGGAACCTCAGGAGTTAAAAGTTCCATTTGTGCTTCTGTAGCTAAAGGACTTGGAAAATTTGGCAAATTAGTCACTCGTTCCCTAACAAAAACCTTTGTTAGTATCTAGAGATCTGAGCTCTGGATTTTATGGAGGCATGGATGGATCTGCAACGAAACAGCAGGAATAAATAGTCACTGTGTTACAGACTGTATGACATCACACACACTCACACTCTCACACATTCTCTCACACATGCACTCTCTCACACACGCACTCACACACACACCATGAAATCCGTAATCGGTTTTAACGTTTTGTCGGATCAGTGTATGAGACAGTACATGTGACAGTGATGGACTCACACTGTTGGATGATCTCCTCAAAGGCCTGTCTCTGCAATCGGTCTCTGAGCTTCAGCTGCTCTGAGATGTGCCTCTTCCACGTGCACTCGACCCGCCGCTCCGCCATCACCTCCTGACACACACACACAAAAACACGTTTCTCTAAGGTGACAACACACAAATAATCAGGGCTGTAGTTTCTGCTACTGCTGAACTGTAGCTCAGTGTTACCAAATTTATATCAATGAGGTGAAACAAAATATTAGAAACCCCTACTAGTATGTCACAGCACAAGTTCCATAATGATTCTTCAGCTGAGTCAATACCTCTGTAGAAGTCTTAAACTGAAAAACAGAACCTTCATGTAGGAAGCTTTAATACAGGACTTTGGATCCGACTGACTTAGAGTTGGGTGGGGCTAATAAACTGGACAGAGGAGATTTCTTGTCCTCAACATCAAGCAGGGACATGTTGGATTAGGAATAAAATCACAATTTGGGAGCAGAAGAATCTGAAGATTCTGGGAATACTATACATTTACAACAACAGGAAGTTGTTTATTATTTGCCTTTTTAAAATATATTCTTTTATTACCTGCACAATCTGATTTGTGACTTTTTTTCCTGCAACAATTTCTGTCAACTTCTCTAATGGGAAACAAGAATGAATATTAATATTTAGTCACTCTGTTGATTTTCCTTTAGGCTTCTGTCTCTTAGAGGTTCTGGATGTTTCCAAAAGAAATCTCCTGTCGTCTGTTTTTACACACCTGAATCATCCTCCTCCTGGATCCTAGTGCAGCAAGCACACCTGGTATTTTAAAAAATATATCAAAAGTTTATCATTTTAATCTGGATTTTTCTTTGAGATAATTTAAGTTTGTTACATTTTAAAACTTGGTATTTATATGATTTTTACCAGTTGTATTAGTATTTATCATATTGTTGTCAGACATTTTACTAATTGTTTATTCTCTGCAAGAAAGGTTTATACAGGTAAATTATTAGGATTATTACAATTATCCTTTCCTGGGTAGTGAGTAGAGGGGTGGCGGGAAATGAAAACACAATGAGATCCAAATTACTTGTAATAAAGGCCCCTGGCTGGACTCAAACCAGATAAACTTTTTTACTAAAAAATTACCTGTAAATACAACTACAACAGTAAATAAGTACTATGGGAAACATAGAGCAGCCTTGATATTAATTAATGGTTCCTGGAAGTCACAAATCATTGATTATGAATGCATTAGTAAAATGTTCAGTAAATAACTTGTTTGATTTCCACCAAAATATCTGATCTTAAAGCACAATACCAACTTGTAGTGACACCAGCATTGATCCAGTTTAATACTGAAAATCTGCCATGAGACTGAAACCACCATGTTTCACTTACATTGAAGAGTTTCTGTTGCCTAAACCAGAGACTGGGGGTCTGGATGTAAACCTGGTCTCTTGAGTCACAGTCCTGATCTCTGTGTCCTACATCCACCCAGATCACTTCCTCCAGACGGTGACTGCTGTTCATAAATCAGTTGCTTCATTAAAATAATTTTTATCCCTGTGCAGAATCCAGCCACGGTTTTCATTTGCCACCACAACGTCACTGGGAAATGATGTAGAAATGTGTAAACCTACCAGTGTGTCGCAAACACAAGAGTTTAAACACACTCACGTACACGCACACACCTAAGGCTGTATTGCGTTAATGCATTCTGAGATCTAAGGATTGACCATCCTGCCTCCAGTGTTCAGACTGGGGCCAGAAATTTCAAAGGAAATATTGTGACCTGTGTTTTCAGTGTGCAAATGTCTGTGGCACTGGAGGATAAAGTACACAACAACATCAAAGGGTCAGTTTTATATTTACAGTTGGAAAGCACGGGACCACTTATCTACGATGTGGAAGCACCTTGTATAATTGGCGAGAGCATTCAACAGTAGAGACTCCTCAACTGGGGGGAACAAAGGGAGGATTTACCTGTCTGCAGGTGCGCAGGCTTCAGGTAACAATTTGTTACACTGTCTGAGTGACAGGAACACATCACTGACTCGCATTCCCCTTATTAACTCGCACTGAACAGAGGAGACAATTGAATTATTGTTTGGTCATTTATAAATGAGAAAAACAAAAGTCTCTTGTTTCCAGAATCTAAAAATTTTCCGTCAAAAATCACAACAACTGATCACGTAATGTACAGAAACAAGAGCCAGATACTCGACTGATACTCGGAGGATTACTGATTATTAATCGATAATTAACTCAGGTGAGTAACGCTGTTGACGAAGGACAGGTAAAAACATGAGCCAAACATTTTCAGTCACAGTGATGGCAGCAGCTGTTAGCATTAGCTGCGAAAGGAACCGCGGACACAGACAGGAAGACCCCGGGCTGACGGGCGAACATAACACACGGACTTCTCACTAACTCTGTCTACGTTAACGAGGTTACATGTGAATCGCTATCTCAGCAGCTCCGTGTCTCGTGTCGCGGCTTCGGTGAGATGTTACCGGAGCGTTTCTCCGGTCACAAACACCCGTGACTCGACATGTTAGTATGCTAACGGAACCTCTAGCTGTGGAGCTTTAAAGGAGATTGGAGTAAAACGTACACCTCCTAACGGAGTTTCGGGCTGTGGTTCGGTTCCTCTGATGCCTCTCCGTTAACCTCGATGCTGCTGCCTCGGTACTGTCGGTGTTAGAGGGTTCCGTTTGTCTCATTAACCGACATCAGCTTCTTCTGCTAACTCGCTCCAACTCAGCGCCATCTTGACTCCGACGGCTCACTTCCGGGAGGGTCGCACGAAAATACCGTCGGGCTTAAATAGGAACCAGGGTTTTTGTTCTTCGGCGTTTAAATCAACCAAGTCCGTGTCTAAAATGGAAATCAGAATTTCCTTTGAGGTTTTGTTTTTACACTTATTTCGATGTTTTACTGCTGAAACAAGATACCTCATGATCTCCATTCTTTTCATCAGCGAAATAATGAACGACTCTCTGCTGGATAAAAACTTTGAACTTTATTTTAATAATAATATATAATATCTTTATAAGGAACCTGGCAGGGGACATAGGTCGATCCTGTGTAATGTCCTCACATCCAGATGGTCAAGATTTAAGTCATGACTCCAGATTCCCCCATTACAATCTCAAGACAATTTGGAATAACCGTCAAGGGTTTTCAGAATGACGCGGTTATTTATTTTTTTTCAGTCTCACTCTACAGTTAACTTTGACTGTGTTGTTTTCTGTAAATTTCATCTGCCTTAGTGTTGTTCAGAGTCGGTGCCCCTCTTTACTCCTTTACAGGAATATTTCAGCTGGAGAAAAATGATATAACGTTTTCTTCATTTTCTGCTTATGACGATATATATATATATATGTCATTATAATATTAGGTATGTAGTTTGGTGATTCCCGGTTGTTAATGCTCTATTATCGTTACCAAACAAAATTCAAATAGCTTAGCCTCTCTATTGTACCCTGGTTTGTGCAACAACCTTCCTCAAATAATTTCATGCAACACCTCGTAAAAAGCACATTAAAGTCTAAACCATGATCAAACCGCGGAATAGATATGTGTTGTGTCAATAGAGCGTAAATTAAACTTGATGGTGTCAATAGTAAAGGATGTTAATTATTTATGAAAAGTGTTGAGCAGTCTGTGATTTTTTTGGGGCCCTCTGAGTTTGAGTATTTAAATGATCCCATCTGGTTTTATGATAGTGAGTGTAGCTGATGGCTGATAACACACGATGAGAGAATGTTACTGTACCTGAGATCAGGCTGTGCTGCAGGTACAAACACCTGACACTGACTTTCTCTATGCATCAGCGAAATAAACTGTTCCTCTGAATGTGAATGTAAATCTGCACTTTTCCGCTATAAATGATCAATGCAGGTTAAAACCATTAGTGTTAAAGAAGTTTTTTATTGATATTGAGTACAGAGTTAACAGGTGAGCCCGTTTAACGAATCAAAGCCCAAATCTAAAACCAGGATTATATGTCTAATTATTACTATATTAACGAATCAAAGCCCAAATCTAAAACCAGGATTATATGTCTAATTATTACTATATTACTGTATAATTTATGAATCACACATTACTCTGAACATTTTTAAAAACTGAACACACTGATTGATTATGTGAAGATCTAATAATTTCTTACATCTGTAAAAATGTTGTTTGCTTCACAGAAATATAACAGTGCTGAATCCTCACAATAAAATACATATCAACTTCTGCTGTTCAAAAGTTAAAAGTTTTAATTTCACCTTCAAGTTAAAATTCAAATCCAAAATCCACAAATCCAAAGTGTAATGGGATGTTATCCTCTATCTGCAGATTGAACTTTTAATCACATGGTTTAAACATTTGAAATCCTCTGTTTGCCCATTGTAGTTTCGATAGGAAATTGGTATTGGCATGTACAAGCTTTAGCAGAAGGTGATCTGCCCAAATTCCCCCAAAAGAAGCAGGACTTACAGCAAATTGTCAAAAATATCTTAAGACCTTCTCTCACGATAAAAACATTTCAATTTAAAAACAAATCTTTTACCCATACGTTTGCATCAAATAATTCTAAGAAAACTCCATTAAAATCATATTAATATCAAAATGCTGAGCTGCTGTTTCTCTGTATTACTGTTTAATTTTCTCTACATTACTGCTACTGTCACTAGTTTTATGATCATCCACTTCATAGTTAATTTTTGTTTGTTTTGTTTTTTGCCCAGATATTCAGAGTGGATTAGCTTAGTTTGGCATAAAGACTGGTGGAAACAGTTAGCCTAGCACTAATTTACAACTTACATTTGGTTTCATGTTTTCAGGAGTTAAATGCTGGAACCATTTCTTGAAATACAACAGCGCATCAACCCACTCAGTACTTCCTTGTATATAGTTCAGTTAGAAACGGGTCAATTGAAGGGTTATGTATCTGAAACAGCTGACCCGATGATTAGCTCTCCACATGGTTTCCACATCAGAACTGAAATCTGCATGTTACTACTGAGATCAAACAGCAGATCACTCAAATGTTTGACTTACTGGTTTGTTGGTAGGTTGGTTCTCCATGTGTTTTAAGGACTCAAATATAATTTTTCTCACGGGAATAAAATCAGTTCTGAGGTGGACTATCTCTTGCACCGAACCCCCCTGGCCTGAGACCCTCTGCAGGCCCCAGGTAAATCCAGGGTCTCTCCTCAGTCTTTGCAGGGTTTGGGACTCTCAGGGACAGTCAGAGACTCCACAGAGGACTGCTCATCTGGATCTGGAAGCAGCTCCTCCTTATCACTGAAGAAAGACACAATAGCATAAACACATCAGTGAAAATGTTTACGTCACCAAAGTGCCATCACAGTTGGGATGACCGAAGGCCCGCTCACACTGATATCTGTCAATGAGAAGGTTCTGCTTCAACTTCCCAACACAAAAATATGCCTGAATACAAGAGAGGGGTCAGTGTTAGTCCTGAATCCTGTTTATTTTCATGCTGTTTGTAATCGATGTGGTTTACCAGCAGGTGTCAGGTCTGAGGCGGGCGTTACACTCCGACAGGTAAGCCTTACCTGATGGAAGGAGGATGGCGGGACAGACGGTGACGTCTAAGAGAGATGAGGACGAGAGTCACCAGCAGCAGAGCTGAGATAGCTGCCAGAGTGATGAAGAGGAAGAAGGCTGGAGGAGAAAATAGCAGTGTCAGGGGGCTGTTTCATAAAGGAGGTTCTTATTGTGAAAAGCCCATCTGCAACAAACTGAACCAGGCTCAGTCTGAGTCATGTCTGGTCATTTCATGAATTCGAAAGTCAGACCTCAGACATCAAACACTGTTTAAGTTGATCAATTAGTGCTGAGATTAATGAATGTATATGCAAATAATGTTAAACAAAACTAACCAGACCTTCCTTCTGTTTTATAGTGAGAAAATAAGGTGATTATTTTGTTTTAAAAACTTCTATATCGGCTGGATTACTTTACCTGGTTTACCAGTTTAAATAGGATTGTGAGGCTACAGCCGCAAAGCTGTTTATCAGCTTTATTTTAATTACACTCAAAGTGCATATATTGACTTGAATACTTATACATGAACTTCGGGTTTATTTTTTGATTAAATTTGTCCTCAGGTTTAATGGTATAAACATCTGACTGCTGTTCACAGATCAGCAGGAAAGAGGAACTTTACAGAGATGGTCAGACTTTCATTATGACAGAAACAATCTCCAGCTAAACTCTCCTCAGGCCACATCCATTGCTCTGAGTTCCTCCAACAGTTCAGAGAAAAACTGACCTGCGGTCCAGCGATGACGAGTTTTACCACGACTGTCAAAGGAACCTGAACGGGAAGAACATCAGGACAGATGTTACATCAGGTCAGTCTGCTGCGAACTGTTTTACAGGAGCTCGGGATGTCAACATGTCACTGACTCTCGATCCTACAACAGATTTGGTAAACTGAATGAGGAAGGTTTCTTCTTTACCATCTCGGCTGCAGTGGGTCATACACTCGTCTGCAGTGCTGTAGCGGTTCTGGTTTCCACGGCAACCACCGTAGATGAAAGACTGACAGGTCTTGGCCTTGTGGTTGTAGTAGAATTTGGTGAAGTAGGCACGGCAGGGACCAGGGTCAGGTTTTGCCAAACACTGATCTGAGGCAGTGATACAGAGATGCACAGATACAAAGAGACGCAAAAACAGAAGGACAGACAGAGAGAGAGACATTATTCATCCCTACTTTATGTTAGTTTATTGGATTTTATTGGCCTGGAGTGTCAGTTTTTATTTGATTTTATTCCTGTTTAGAATTAGAGGCAAATATCTATGTACTGTATGTTCAAAGTCCTACTGTGGCCTAATGTTATTGCTGTAGTGTTTTATCATTTGAGGTGTTATGTTGTTTTTATGAGACTAATTTTGCATCATTATTAAACATTGGTCAGGCATGTCAACATTATTTCACATGTATTATAAGTAAGTTAGCTCTGATGATAGTAAGTTAATATTGCACATCTGATGCACCAGGCTCCTGATCTCCTTCCTGCTCTCCAGAGGATGAACCCTTTAGCTAGTAAGGCCTCTATGATCTTTCCTCTAGTGCCAATATCAGGAAACATTCTACCTGTTTAGCTCCACTACAGAGCTGATGGTTTGTTTGTTTGTTTTTTGTTTGTTTGTTTTTCGTTTTCTAAATAATTTCTTACCTACGTACTCAGTAGAAACACCATCAGCTGAGGATTTCTTAGAGAACGCCAGGACTGACACTACTGGGGGAGAGATTTGACATCTGTAGTTAGAAATCAATTCCTAACTGACAGGTGCAGACAGGTATGACAGGTGTATGACTCACCTGTACATGTAGCCTCACAGCTCTCCTTGCTGTTGTAGTTGTTCTTGTTTCCTCTGCAGCCTCCATAGATGAACGATTCACATTTACCTGTCTGACTGTTGTGGTACCAGTTCCGAAACGCTGCTCTGCAGGGACCCGCTTGAGGCTCTGCCTCGCAACGCTCTGATTGGAAGAGAGGACGCAGACAGGTACATTTAATTCATCTCATATTTATTTGTCCTGACAGTACCTTTGATTCAGTTCCTCTTTATAGCAGACAGACACTGCTATAGAACATCCGGAAGCTCTTTTTCTCAAACCACTAGCTAAAAACATATAAATGCAGAATCAAATAAGTTTTGTATGCGACGAAAACATCATCGAATACAAAGGAAATGAGAAAATAACTAATCCTACTCAATGTTGATGCATGATGAGTTATGTTTGTTGAATGTTTATTTCATGGGCTATTTTTGTGGCAATGCATTTACATTAATAATAATAAAAGCAAAAAAACGAAACATTTGAACACCGACTTGGACGTCAGTTACCATGACAACCGGGGAAGCTTTGAAGCTTCGAGGCGTTCAGGTCAGACCTAAAACTAAGAAGAACTTAAATAGAGATTATAACAAGAGAAAAAAGTTGAAACGTACCAGTGTATTCATCAGCAGACATTTCTGTGGAGGAAAGACAATGTCACTGAGTGAATCTGAACACATTCATCATGTTTACTAATGGAGATCACAGGTATTTTATTATAAACCATCCTCAGGTATTCTGACCAGGACTTCTCTTTATTGTTTTATATCTTTTCCTTTTGGATCCTCTTTTCTGCTTTTTCTTTCTTCTAAATCTCCCTTGTCTCTATTTTTTCCTTTTCTAATCTTTATTTTTCATCTGTTTCTGTCTTTCTCTTGTAACTGTGTCTTCTTCAGTATTTTTTCCTTTCTTTTTCTCCAGTCTCAAATCTTTCTGTCCTCTTATAAGAAACCTTCATGTGTATGATATCAAAAGCTCAGAGACATTATCAGTCACAAACTTCTCTGCAAAGACAAACACTCCGACAGTTCTGACATTAAACTGTGCAATTGATGGTTTTATATCAGAATTTTTCGACAAAAACAGAATTATTTCTGCAGGTCACTGCACTAGAGGCTGAATGAAGAGATGCTTCATCATCAGTATGGGAATTTGTATCACGATATATAATATATAATTGTTTTAGTGTGTAAAAAACGGAAAACACGGACAATTTCCTTTAAAAGAGATAATAAAGTAGATAGTTAAATAAATGATAAGAGCAACTTCTGAACCTGCCCTTTAATATTTGGGTCTGGTAATACAGGTAACTTGTTTTGTGGAAATGTATCCAGGTGTCATATTACCTGTCTTCTGAGGGTGAACAGACTCTGTAGCAGCATCTTCAGACAGCAATGGACCGGTAGGGACAATATTAGAGAGAAAGTAATACAGTCAGGTAAATAAGTAAGTCAGCATTTATAATCTGTGTATAAAGATAAATAACAGGTTTATTTTTCCTGTATAATCAGTATATGTAGATGTCATAACTGCTTTATAACAGACTCTAATGTAGCTGTAAGGTCTAAGATCATGTGTCAATGTTTATTAATGTTCAGGTTTTTGTTCTACATTTTCTATGTGGTTTCAGCTGTTTCACTGTGTCCTGGTTCGTCCTCTGTTTATCCAGCAGCCTCCGCTGATGATGTGTCCACAGGAGGAGTCAGAGTCGGTGACAGAGACGTTAAAAAACACTGAGACCTGATCACAGCTGTTCAGAGTCTGATAGAAACCAGTTACTACGTCTTTAAATAGTGGTTATGCAGATAAATACGTACAGTGCACTACTACAGCTGTTTACAGTAAAAAGAAGGTTTACTTGTATTGAAGGATGGAGCCATTCGAGGAGCTTTGGCAGGAAGTTCAGGAGGAGCAGGAGTCAAGTCATCAGGGAGAACTGAACCTGAACACACACACAAAGTTATACTTGTTTCATGGTCAGTTATACAAAACAGGGTTATATAAATGATTTATCTAAATAACAATAAAGCTGATGAAATTCATTTGATTACATTCAAAAAACAGTAAGTGATTTGTTAATTAGTTAATTACATTGGAGCAACATTGATAAAAGTTATCATTTGGTTTATTTGTTTGATTGTAATTTATCAACTACTGAGAGGCCTCTATAATGTTGGACTGCTCCTTTAACTCAATTCTTAATTTAACCAGCAGCCAATGAAGATGATTATTGAACCAAATATACAGTATGTCCAGTTTGTGTCTGCACTTGTACTTCTATCTTTGTGAGGGCCAGTTTGAATTTCACTCCATGGTAGTGAGGACATTTTGACATTTTGTCCTCACTCCTTCAAATGCCTGTTTAGGGCTCAGACCTGGTTTTAGGGCTCAGGTTTGATTCAGGGCTAGGTCAGGGTGAGCGGCTGGGTAAGGCATTTAGTTGTTATGGTTGAGGTCAGATTGAGTAGCTAGGTAACGTAATATTTGTCCTCACAAAGACAGTACAAATGTGTGTGTTTTTATCTGTAATGGGGATGGTGGTTTAAGTTGTTTCACTTCCAGTTGTTCTCGAGTTCCTGTGAAAGAATCCATCACCACACCAACATGGCTGTCATGCAACAACGACACACATAAACACACACACACACACATAGAGGTTTTCTCAGTTCTGTGATGTGTGTAAGTGATGTCACATCTGCTAGATGTTAGACGTAATCGTTATTTATTTGTTCTGGATGTGGAGAACAAAAACAAATGATTAAAAACAGAAAACTGCAGTTCAAAGAGAAACACTGTCAGAAACGCTGTTTACTTTTCTGCCATAAATTCACATTTAACCATTTCCTTCTTAAAAAAACCTCAGTGTTCCTCTACAGAACCGCTGAGCCAGACTATGAGAAACTGAGTACATTTCCTACAGATCACCAATAAAATGTGACACAAAAACAGAACTAACATTAACATGAGATAACTCTGATCACAGAACACAATCCCCACTGCTAATTAATTATTGTTGGTTAGTTTTACGTCAAGCATTTCATCATATTTATGAACTGTTTATGAACTGTAAAATATATAATAAAAACTGTAAAAACAGGGATTTTTTTTTAACTTCAAGTTCTGAAGTGATAAAGTTTCTTTACGAACATGTTCAGGTGTGACCACAGCAACCTGAAAGCTGACACCTCATACACACACACACACATGCACGCACGCACGCACGCACGCACGCACAAACACACAAACACAAACACAAACACAAACACAAACACAAACACACAAACACTATCCAGAGGGTCTTTGAAAATTAAACTGTTAGTTTAACACCTTAAAGTCTGATAACTATTCATGACATGAAACGTTTGGAGCAGCTGAGACTCACTGTTCCACATTTTTACAGAGTCACACTGAAAAAAAAACAGACAGGTTTTTTTTTGTTTTTGTTTTTATATAGTCCAATAACTTAAAACAAATTTTTTTGTCTTCAGAAATCGTTTGTTTACTGCTGCAGGATGACATTCAATATAGTTCACACTTAACACTTCTGGGAAAAGCATCAGTGTGTGTTTATGTGCATCATTTTTTTTGGTAACAAAACCCAGTTAGTGATTGTGCTGTTTTTCTTTGTCACGGTCACCAGGTGCATGTTCATGGGCGAATGTTGTGTCTC